>SSNP01000070.1:2253256-2276330 GCA_006937955.1 Pachypanchax playfairii
CCCCCCCCCCCCCCCATGCAACCATTACAATTATTCTTAATTCTATGAACAAATGGCTGATTATGATGAGAAGGTATTTGTTCTCCACTGGTTTAAAGTGATCTTCAAGTGTTGGAATAAATGTGATTTCTGTGTGATTTTTAAATCTGCTTGTTTAGGAGTTCCTTCAGTCTTTAAGTTTGATCTCTGGTGGCCTTGCTGCTGGTGATGAACAGAGGCCTGAACCCTGCTTTGCACCGGCTGCCCTCTGCAGTGAAACACAATGCCATGTGCCTCTATCACGCTCATGTCTGGACTACAGGTGACCAGCTGTCTGCTTGTGCCTCCCTCCTCCTCCTCCTCCTCCTCCTCTTCCTCCGGGACAGCTGGAGCCATCAATCAGCTCCCCTTCAGCCTTGTTGTGTCCGTCTGCTCGACCTGACCACCACCACAACAACATCCATGTCCGACTGCCTCATGTGGTTCGTCACTCCTCGGGGAAACATACGGACGTGAATTTAAATTTCCTGCATTTCTTAGATTAGCTGTTTAAATCTCAGCTGCACTTGAGTCCAGGGGTGGTTAGAAGATTCCTGTTGCTAGTTAGTGTCTTACCTGTAGCTCTCTGAATGACCTCAACTTGGAGAAATAGAGTTTAATTCTGACTGGATTAATGAGCTAACAGCTAATCTAAGCAGCGTGATGAACGAAGTGCATTTCAGGCTTTTTCTGTTTTATGAACCTGTATGAAAAGTCATGACACACCTGCTGGAGGTAATACACACGGAACTGGAACTTCCACGGCTAGCTGCTGCAGCTAGGCAAATAACTGCAGGATGCAAAACTGTCAGCAATGTAAATGTTTAGAAATTAGTGTTTGCATGTAAAATAAGAGCATTCAGCTGCAGTTGTTGCATTAGACTAGCCATTAGCGTGTCACTCTTGTCACAGCTAGCTGCTGCTGTAGCACTATCTACAGAGCTATCAATAACAGGAGAGATGTTTGCATTCAGAACGTTTCCACTTAAAATGTCTGGACTGTAAATTAGAAATGATTTCCTGATGGATTTTCCCTCCACTTATCTAAGAAGTGTTTTTTAGTGATGCATCTGAATGTCACAAACAGACAGTCTGTTGAGTCCACCGTGCGCAGCACGTGCAGTCACAGCCTTTCTCTCGCTGCAGATGGAAAGCATTGAAGCCCATTATTGTACTCTTTGAGGGGCGTCTTCCACCATGAACTCTTTGGCACACTTTTAAAGAGAGTGGCCTTAATGTATTCAGGCCTGATTCACAGTGGCTTTGCCACGACCATCCCCCCATCCTGCACACACATAACTCTTTTTTTCTTCTTACAAGAGACGAGTAAACATGTGCGAATAGCAGTGTTCCCTGGAACTTTTCCTTGTTTATTCGAAAGGGAATTGATGGGCCTGACCGAGGGACTTCAAAGAGCAGCATAAAAGGCCCAACTTCTTGAGCCGAGACATTTCCTGTTTATCTCATGAGAACTTTGAGAAGGACAAGGACTCTTCATCAAACTGCAGAGAACTTTTTTATTCTGCCCACATTTGCCTTCTTGCAAAATGCACCTCTGGATGAATGATCTGTTTGCTAACTCTGCTGCTATAATTAGGCAGAAGTGAACTTGCAGAAGTGCTAAACTGAGCGAAAACATCTCCAAGCTCTTGAGAACAGAGGCCTAATTGTTAACATGGACAATTATTAGGGGAGGTTTTTTTTGTAAAGAAAGCAGAATTCCTCAGTCAGAAGTGCGACTGCTGGTGCTCTTCATGTGACTGTCTGTCGGCGTCTTCCTCTGGGCTCTGGATGCTTCATTGTTGTGTCTTGAAGAGTTGCCGGGCGACAGGGAAGCGAACTGGGTGGAGTCTGTCTGGACTCACAGGCTCCCAGTCAGGCTCTCATTGCAGCATTGCGATGTCACACACCTTATTAGGCACCTTGAGTGTATGAGAACAACAACAATCACCTAGACGGCATTATTATCAACACGTGCAATCTGGTCCACAGTCATAAAGAACACAGAGTACAGTTTAATGTTTATTTTACTCATTTTTTTACTTAAAAACATAAACATCTAATCATTTTCAACCTCTTATTGCACAATTTGGGGATTTTAAGTAGTAAAAGTCTTCAGAGTTTCACATGTAAAAAGAAAAATGAAAGAAACTCTAAACATGTTGATAATGTTGTCACTGTTTTTTTTAAATAAAAGTACTATCTCTACACACAGCTCTTAAACTACAGAACTGTTATCAAAAATGTGTCTGAGTTTAAAGTGAAGGTTCAGCTCTTTTGAAGTGGGGTTCTGTGAGAAGATAAGAAACAATACGTGTTGTAAATTCCTCCTTGAATGACCTAAGCTTGGAGAAATAAAGCGTAACTCATACCAGCTCGATAAGCTAACGGCTAGTCTGAGAGGGGCCAAGCAGATTGCTGCTGTCAAGTAAAATAAATCAAGTTGGAAACTGTTGTGGAGATTTATGAGAAAGTTTTATGGTTTTCCGTCAGAAATATTCTGATAATCCCGCTGAAATCACAGGTTTCACCTGAAATGCTACAGCTAGCTACAGGTGCTACAATTAGTATTCAGAGTTTTATGAAAATAACCATGGAATATTTCATAGTGCTTCAATTGAACATTATATTATACACCTTCCATTTGATATTACACCATTATTTATCCATTGGGATGTGAGAATTCTGCTTCCAAACGCCAACAGCAGCAGCAAAGCTAGCTAGCTATCTGTTGTACTTCTGTAATACCTGCCAATACTTCTTCTAGAACAACTAACACAAATCTTAAACCACTGTAAAGTTTTTCTAAAACACCAACTGCATGAAGTACTGTGACATTTTATGAGGTTGGAATTGTTTTCATGTGGCTGCCATTAACTTTGTTCCCCAGTTAGCTTTTAGCTTGTGAATCTGATTGAAATTAAACTCCATTTCTCCAAACTGTGTCTAATAACAATTTACAACCAAGCAGGTATTAATTGTTCTAAAAATTTCCAGAAAACTTCAGTATATTGGGACTATTTATTTTAACCATTCTCAAAGGAGATCTAATCTAATCTTGTTTTTGGGTGAAACACATATCTAAACATCCAATTACTCCCTTGTGTTCATGAGTAAATTTCATGATGAGCCCTAATCTTTTTTTTCTTACACGTTCATTATCACAAAGCCTTGTTTAAATGCTAATTGATGTCTCCGGTGAAACTAGCAGTGCAAACAGCTAACATTGAGTAAATCCACATGCTCGCATACTGCTTTATTATGTCACCTATTAATTTGTGTTCCCATTAGGGGGTGACGCCCTAAATGAAACCCTCAGGCTCAAGTGAGAAAAGGACCCTCAATTACCAGGGGATGATTAGCATCACACAGCCCGGGGAGACGTCACCTCAAATATCCGAGAGGAGCACCTGTATTGACTTTGGCAGAACACTTTGCGTGGAGTCCAGTTCCAGCTGAAACCAAAGTGTGTCAGTGGGCTCGCCGCAGGCAGCTACACTCATAAATACCTGAGCAGAGCTCAGCGGCGGAGAGGACGTGTGTCTGTGTCTCTGTTTTCGCTGCTACTTCCATGGAAAAATGTTGCAAATGGATTCCATCAGTAGTTACAACACATCGGAATGTCAAACGTTTAAGAAGTAAATTCACTCTTTTTGTTGGCGTCAACATCCTGAGGCTTGTTGATAGTAACAATAGATTTAAAATACATTCAATTATCCTTAAGAATACATGTTTTCCTTATTTTTTATGTATTTCTGGAGCCACTTTCAACTGAAGCAGTTCTTTTGAGGAAATCCTGATGAAAAACAGCCACTGGCTTTAAACTCAACTAACAACCCAAAATGTTTTCTTGGAAATTTCCTTTCAACCAAATACAAATGAACAATGTACACAAATCTGTGCACCCAAAATTTATTAAAATAAATAAACAAATGTATTTATTTCATTTCTTTTCACAAAAGCCGATCAACAGATTCTTTTAAAATAAAACTTCACATCAAGGTGTTGTTTTATGTTTATTTGAACACGTGAGGCTAAACCAATGAAAGCAAAGAGCTAATAGTTAGCAAGTGAAAATAAAACTTTGCTTTAGAGATCAAAGGAAACTGATTCTGTCTAAACAATTTATTGAAAATGAGGAAGAAGGAACAGAAATATGTCACACACAGGTTTGTTATTTGTTGCGTCTTGATTTTACAGAAAGGCAACTGCTTGTTGTTTTTGAACTCCAGAGTCATAAAAACGGTTTCTTTGTGATTTGTATTTGAAAATATGAGTTATTTAATAATAAAAACACATTGAGATTATCTGCATCTTATTCACTGTATGGAATCAAACTCCAACTTTTTAAAAATATTAAATATTTATTTTCTAAAAATAATCTCCACTTTGCTCGATTGCATCCTGTTTTTTCCACATCTGGCCATCAGATTCATCCTGATGTGAGTTTTTGGGTGTAGAAGTCTGTCTTTGATCTAAAAAACCTCTCAGCTTCAGTTTTTGTCTGGTTTTGGTGCAGGTGAACCCACCTGGATCACTTCTTTGTAATGTTAACTTGTGTCTCTGATTGTGAGGAGTTTCTCAGATCTGATATTTGGAGAAACTAGAAACATGATCCAGATGTTTGTTGACATCTGGAGATGCTTCACTGCTTCCAAACAGCAACAGAACAACATGTTTTATTTTAAAAATTAGATTTTTTTGTGGACTAAGGAACAAAGAACGATCAGAGTTTTGGTTTTCCAGCAAATTGACCTTCATTGCTTCAGCTTTTTATTTCCTTTCTTACTGTTTTACATGTGACTGAATATAAATGCATTAAAATCAAAGATAGACATTACTCCTAAGTAAAAATACCAACGATACATTTAAAGGAGCTGGTGCAGTTTTGCTACTTTGGCATTTACAGGGTTGAGTTCATGTGACATGGAGGATTTACAGATGTGGTTTCAGTCTAATGCAGATCTTCAGAAGATGTTTCTACTTACATCATATTTAATCATTGCTCAAATTCTTGTGATTCAAGATATTTGAAATATTCAAACTATACTGTAAATAAATACAAGTTCAGTCAGAGACCCTGAGTTTGGTTTGATTCGGTTCAACTGGATCCACTTCGGTGGGTTCTCAAACCACTTCGACTTTGAGTCAAACAAAAAGTGGCTTATTTTAAAAAGTCTTTAATTCGTCCTAAATATAAAAAGTTTATTTAGAGATGAAGTTTTTTCATCCTAAGATGGTTTGTGACTTCTAAGGAAAATCAAGGTCTTCTTGCTGTCAGGTTCTCGTAAGAGCTGCCGTTTCCTTTGAAACCAAACATGACTTTTCAGTTCCTTCTCAGACAGAAACAACAACAAAAAGTGAGTCAGAATTTCATACAGCTTCGTCAGGGTTTTACTTTAACTGGAAATAAGCCACACCAGGCCGCCTCCCACGTTCCAGACAGATCAGGATCTAATAAAACATAAAAACTTCTTCAATCCTGATCATTCTCACAACCAGAAACAATCCTGGAACCTCTCCGGATCCACCTCCAACCATCTACATGCAGAGCTCTGTCTCTCTCGGCTGGACTCCTGGTTCTGGTTTCTTAGTGTTAAATGAGTCACGTGACCGTGAACCAGATGAGCTTTTAGTCACGCAGGTAGTGAAGGATACAGTAACACAGGAGGACAAGCAGGAAGCAGCGTGGGCAGCCTCCCTGTGTCACCGCCTGCGTCAGACCAGACGCCAGGAGGGAGTTTTCCACTGACGAAAAAAAGGCTGAGCTTCTCGGTACCGTGTTACAGACAAGAGAAGCGCTTCAGCCGCGGCGGAGCTCCGGACGGCTCGCACGCGCACACAATAGCACCGAGAGCTGCCAGGATAAGCCTTTTTCTTTTTTTTAGAAAAGAATTTCCCGTGTCATTTGGATTATTTACACCGATCTGCCACCAAACACCGCAGTTTCTTTCTCATGCTGAGCGGATACTTGAATTGCTGGTGAGTATTTCTTTCCAAGCTGATTCGGGACTTCGTTTCATGTTATAGCCTCAGCCGAAGAGGAAAACCGAATCGGTTGAATCGGTTTTCTTAGGTGTCGGACTCATTTAAATCCCCACGTCACGGGAGAAATAACGTAACCGGTTGATTTTGAGGTTTTTCTGTGCTGGTTCTATTAGAGAAGTTGGATTGGCTGTTTATTGGACTGACGCGCTTGTTAAAGTGACTTGTTACATGTTTCATGTTAGTTCGCACACAGATTCTGGTTTAACGGGACTTCAACAACTTCATTCAGTTATTGATTTTAAATTGTGGTGACTGATAATTGGGGTTGGTTGGTGGGGGTGAGTTTTGTGGCTCGGGGATCTGTGTGTGATGAGCTCGGCTCTCAGCGGTCCTGGTGCGCCTCTTGGAACTCCTGAAGGCACTACAGCTGACTGCGCTGCTGTCATTACAATTAGCATTAATCATGAGGAATGATCGGATCAGGCGGAGTAGGGGGGTAGTGGTGACCCCCCCCCTTCACTATCAACTCGTCCGGACCGAATCTGCTCCCGGATTTGATCTCATATTTTCCAAAAGGTTTAACGCACCTTGTGCAGGTGGCACAAGACATCCAGGTGCTCTTTTCATTGTTTGACTCATAATGTTGGGGGGGGGTCTCCTAATAAAAACATCTTATCAGATGGTTAAACAACTAAAGTTGATTTTACAATAATCTCTTTTGTTTTATTGTTATTCTCTCTGTGATAAAAGCTGATTATTTATTTATTGATGAATTGGTTTCAAATCAGCAGCATGTTCCAGACTTGCTCCGTGCCGTTCTGCTTGTTCTCAGATAGCGACCTCACTCGGATCCTCTTTGGAACCATGTTTTCTTGAATCAGTCTACAGAGCTGAAGGATCCTTTGTTTACTGAGAGACCGTACAGCATTTAATCCAGCCCGCGTTCCGCCTCATTGTGCAGACATGCTAAATAACTCTCCTTCTCTCTTCCATGACACCTTCTTTTTCCTTTCCTACGTAACACCTGACTGATTTATTCTAAATGACATGAAGGAAACAAAAAGCCGCGTGTGATGTTTGAGGGAACATCCTTCTCTGACGGCCTCGTGTCCATCATGTGAGCTTCAGTTAACCTTGTGGTGCCAGCAGCTGTCACACAGAGCCGATAATCTGGACGACCACTTCCTGTCTTTCTTTTTTGTTTCACAACCTCAGGAAGCTCGTGCACACTTCTGGTATCTATCTTCCCAGCTGGGAGAGGAGGAGGAGGAGGAGGCTGCAGTAGCAGCAGCAAAAAGGTGGATTCAGACAAAGTTGTCTGTTTCTGCTATATTTCGGGCATGTTGGATGGCCCCACACTTTTGTGCCTGGAGTAGAGAGGAGGAGGAGATGAGGGGGTGTATGAACTGGGAGCCTGCTGACAGTCCTGAGCACAGCAGCAAGAGAGCTCCCATCTGGCTTTGTCCTCTCCCAGCATTCCATACAGCAAGTGTCCCAGACTGGAGCATGACCCCTGCACCTCCTCCTCCCTTCCTCCACACACACACAGCAGAGATTATCTGAAATTAGCTTATTCAGTCTTACATTGTCTCAAATTCTTGAATTTTATTTAATGAGAAGAAAAACAGATTCTCGTTGTGGTTTCTTTTTAGAAGTGTTCCACGTGCAGGCTAATGACCAGCCAGGTGCGGCTGCAGTAGAAGGGTGCACGCTCACATGCCTTCAGGGAGTAAGACTTTCCAGTGGTTAGCGGTAGAAAACACATCTGGGTTAGATAGAGTCTGTGTTCTTCTCCCACTGTTACAGCTGGAGCAGCACTGCCAGAGTGGAATTCCTGTGGCTCGGAGACATGACATTATTTATTTGTTTTGTACAATCCGTCCTCCTCCTCCTTCCCACTACCTCTCATTTTTGGACTCAGTGTGTGCACGGGGCGAAAGAACAGAATGTTTCTGTGGCAGAGTCACGGCAAGCTCTGAGAACAACAGGCTCATAGAGGGGGGTGGGGGGGGGGGGTCTGCGGCTGCTCTGCTCCAGCAGGTGGAGCACTTTGCACTGACAGCTGAGAAATGAGCTGGACTTTTAAACCCAGCTGTGCAGGAACAGGAGAGGAGTCCAGCCCACTGTCATCTCCACAGCTCTTATCAATTACCCCTGAGATGAAAGTCGTGCACTACACCTCCAAGCCTGCAGGGGGGAGGTGGGGGGGGGGGAGGTGTGACCAGCCCAGACATGACTACACACACACACACACACAAGACGAGTCTCGGGCTCATCATCATCACATTTTATGAGCACTCAGCCAGTCATTCAGACACTGCGAGGCTGTCAGTGTGCCATGTAAACGCTCTCGACGGGCCAAGATTAGCAAGAGTTGTCGCTCCCACCCACGTTGTTATCAGCTGCAAGGGGGGCTGGACAGGCGCAGCGAAGGGGACAAAGTCAACCGGGACTCGTCCTGTTGGGCTGCAGGGCAGAAGGGGCAGTTTAAACAAGCTGTCTGTTGACATCTGCACATTTAGCTTTAATGTCCTTTAGGTTCTGTCTACAAGTTAGAATTCTTTGGGAGACTCCAGAACTGAAACCGTTTGTGTGGATGATTCACAAAGCCTTTATCAGAACTGTAAATTCAGTCTCCAGATAAGGTAAAGGGACTCTGGAGTGCCACGAACAGCCTGTAGCTGCGTGTATGGAGATAATCTTATTCGACTGACACGGTTCCGCTTCAGAGTTTTGAGCTGTGTAGTACTTCTGGTGACAAATCTCCCTGCCAGAGATTTATCTTCCCAACTCCACGACAACTGGCTGGGGAGCACCTCAGTGGATGCGTCCTTTATCTGTCTGCCTGTGTGCGCTTGATGGAATGACAGTGATGCATAATTTAGTGCGTGCTGACAACATGCTGCGCGGCCTCTCTCTCTCTCTCTCTCTCTTTCTGGCTGAGGCGTCCAATCACATCCCTTCTTCATTTAGAGAAGAAATTCAGAGGCTTCTGGAGGAGCCGACTCCCGAGTTCCTCTCCCTGTCGTCTTTGTTCTTTTTCCCTCTCTTCCTTCAACCCTTTTTTGCAAATGAGTCACTGCTTGACTTTTGTTCCTTTTTCATTTTACTCCTGGTTCTCTGCTGTCCTGCGTGTTCTCCTGTTCTACAGCTGCAGCGGCTGAGAAGCTTCAGATTGACTCCAAGCCGTCCCCCTTTGCCAGGATTAACCTCTCGCCATTGTTTCTGCCCGTTGAACAGGATTAACAAATCAATGTGTCAGGTAGACTGCAGTCAAGAGACAATGACCCAGTTCTGACACCACTGCCCCCCCCCCCCCTCCTCCCTCCCTCTCAAACCCCCTTCTGTCTCACTGCAGCTTTTAATTAAAAAGACTTTGCTTAGCTGGCGGTATGTTCTCCCCTGAGGAAGCCTCGCAGCTTTGTTTTCCTTTTTCTTTGCTAAGAACGAGATGATGGTGAAAAGGAAAGGTGAGCCCTCGTGTGCGTTTCCTCACATGGAGGGAGGTATTATGTTGCTGCATTTGGGACACACATGTTGTCCGATAAGTAAGCGCAGAAGCAACAGATGCTGCGTCCAGGTGTTTGGAAATTGTTTTAATGAACCCCCCCCCCCCCACCTGGCTGTGATGAGAGGAGCTGCGAAAAGCATTCGGAGATTTAATACTGAAGTGAGTTTGTGGACTGGGAATTTAGTGGCTTCTGAAAATGCAATGTGGCAGCTACTATTTACTTTACCCCCCCCACACCCCCCCCCCCTCACCCCTTCCTCCTTCCCATTTTTTTCTATTGTTTTGGAATATGATCCAGCCTGACCTATAGCAAGGTGATTCATTTATCATGCCTGTGCTGGAGACAACAATATCTGACTGCAGCAATAAAAGTACCCCCCCCCCCCCCTCCACACACACACACACGCAACATAGATGCCCCCACACGGCTGTGTGAAGGTGTCTGCCTCTCGCCCTTGACTCCAGCATCTTTGTCTGCGTCAGACGGAGAGCTGCTGCTGCTTTCTGCATAATTGCTCCCTGCAGCCTGCTGAAATCAAACCTCAGCTCAGTTTTTAGTTTCTACTCCAGTTCTTTCGTTCTTAAAGTGCCGACTCTCACGTAACATGCAAACAAGACGGGGCAGGCACGCAGGTCACACGTGGAGTGGAAGTTCCTGTAAAGCAAGTGGGCGAGTTTTTGGTGTATTTTTCCCTCGAGCGCATTAAAGAGCAGCTCGTTGACGTGACGAGCTGCGTTTTTGATTTTCTGACCTGTGTTTTGACTTCAGTCTAACTTGACGCGACTGGTTTAAAAACAACATTTTTCCTCAGTGATTGGCATTTCTGTGAAAATATGTTGAACAAAAAAAACAGCTGAGAATAAACCAGAATCTAAGCTGCTGCAGCTGGGGGAGGTTTGGCTGCAAGTCCAGAAGACGGTAAACAGTTTAATGGTGAATTGGTCTGTTTTTATGGGTAAAAGTAAAAGCCTCGTCCCACATCACGGGAGGGAGTGTCTGTGTTGGATCGGGGCCCAACATGCCTTCCCACTCCCCTCACTTCCTTCCTCACTCCTCCCCTTCTGTCCCTCCCTCCTAGTTCAGGCGAGCAAGAGGTCAGTCCCAGATGGTGATGATGACGACGGCCTCGCAGCCGCCATCGTCTTCTCAGACTCAGAAGGGCTACGTGACGCTTGTGCGTTCCATTAGAATCAAATTCACGAGCTGTACTTTTCCTCCTCGGCAGAGCGTGTGGATTTTATGTCATGTGCTTGTGGCTCGGTTTATTTTTATGGAATTGCTCAAGTTTTGAGCTACTTATTAACAGACTATCAACCGCACGATTACATAAAGGTGTTTTTTATTGTTTTTAAAGGTTAAAGGATGTATTATATTCCATCTTCTCACAGCATTTTTATTAACATGTTCTTCAGACTTGTTTTTATAGTAGAGCCAGACGGCTTTTAATGCAGGAGTCGAATTAAAAAAAAAGAAAAGAAGACTTTCCACTCTGCATGTGCGGAGGTTCTGTCTGAGTCTCTGCCTGCTTTATTTGATTCCATTGGTTTGAAGTGATCGGGTCACCTTTTGTTTGGTCTTTTCTTCAATCAATTCATCTGTCGAGCTGATGGGATTTGTTTCAGAGGGTGAAGGGTCTGGTAATTTGTTGACTTAAGCAAATAGGGGTGATTGATTACTTCCTGTGCCGTGGATGAGTCTCCTTCTCAGCTGAGAGGAGCATGAGACTCTGACGCTTGTAGTCTCTCACATGAGGACAATGGAAACTGTAAGAGTCGTGTAGTTTCGTAAATTTTAATGCAACTCAGAATTGATTTGATTTGAATAAAAACCTGAGCTTTTAAGTTGAAGTGTGGTTAATTTGCTAATAATCTGCTCTCTGCTCCTCCTGCAGATCGCTCACACTGACGCCATGAGTGGGCTTCTTAAGAGGAAGTTTGAGGAGGTGGATGATGACCCGTGCTACTCTTCGCCCTCTTCCCTCTCGTCCGCCTGCTCAGGCTGGGACTCAGAGGGGGAGAGCTGCTACTCGGACACCCTGGATTCCACTCCCAGCAACCCCAGCTCCCCAGCAACTAACTTCAACAGTGAGTGGAAATAACCAACGATAGACATTTATCTTTAAATTCCAGTGAAACTCTGATAACAATCTGTAAAAATGGGGATAAGGGTAAGCAATTTATCGAGCTGGCAGCTCATGAAATACTTTATCGAAATGATTTCAGACGTCTGCAGCCAGTAAGTCTTTTGATTTCATGCCCTAAAGCTGCAACACAGTTAATCTCATTATGCAGGAGATGCTCACCTTGGTTCCATCTCAAACCTCACAGACCGATTTAGGTCATGCAGCTTCAGGGTGTTTCCGTCTGGACCTGGGTGCGCCGGTTGGTCTTTAGGGAACCGGGGACGGATTGGACAGGGATTGTGTTGCGCAGGAGAAGGGCGAGCGTTGTGAGCTTTTCAGGATGGTGGGGCAGGAAGCCAGGAGGAGAAGCGTGGCAGGTTGCCAAGGCTGGGAACACACACCGCCTTGTCTGAAACCTGGGCGTGCACCCAACACAGGTGCTGAAAGAATCTGGGTGAAGGGATTGAAAAAAGAAGAGGGGGCAATCAAGAATAGAGGCACGCACACACATCTGGGAGAGCTGATTGAGTGGACTATTATGATCTGGTGTTTGTCTTGGACGGAACTGTTTGCCATTGTGAAGTGAAAGGAGGGGGGCAGCCTGTAAAGAGATTTTATTTCGACGCAGTAGACAGGGTGCCGTTTGTTTCACTTGGGTGTCATAAACCTGACTGAATCTGATGGATGTGAAGCTGAACTTGGCAGTTTATTTCATCTGTGTTACCCCCCCGACAGCAGATTAGACTGCACAATATGACTGTTGTATACACCTTAAAGCAAAAGGTTACTGTTAAGATGCACTTATCACTTCAGGTGTGCTTTTGTAAATGCCAATGCCGATCTTTCTTAGTGTATCACAAGAAAGCCGCTTGGGTTTCTGCAGGGATTCTCCAAGGAGTTTCCCACCATAACAATAGTAATTGCCACCATATGGATTGGGGATTACCAGACCTTTCTTTAAACACAAGATCACAGCCCGAGCAGAGCATGGAAAAAGTTGCTTGTCTTTAAATGAGGCTGAAAAGTTGAATATTCCTGGGTGGAGGAAGTCTTTTGAAGATTTTCTTTTCTTCCACATGTGGTTCTACTTTAATTCCCAAATGCTTTTTTTATGGTATATCTCTGGTTTTAAAGAAGTAGTGAGACGCGCTTTTGATTCAGAGATTGTTAGCTAACGATTGAACTGGATGGTTTTAAAGGTGCACCTATCACCTGGAAGCCCAACACAATTAATGATCATTTTGTGATTTATGTTGTTCTGCTTCCACTGCAGAGGGAAATTCCTGGGCTGGGCGTCTTTAGTTGCACACAAAGATGAGAAACTAAGCTAGATGGATTCCCAGTAGTTTAGGTTTCACTTAACAGGATGTACGCGTGTTGGGCTGCTGTTTGCAGGATCATTTAATTGGGTACACGATGAGGTCTAAGCAATGAATCAGAGGAGTGTCCTTTTACAGTCTTTTAAGCAGTGTTCATTCATAAAACTGACGTATTCTGCCCTCTAGTGGCAGAATGGAGAATAGCTAGATGGATGGGTTCTTTCCTTTTGAAAGGTTTGTATCCTAACGCAACTTTTTGTCCATCCACAGCAACATCCATCCTCAAGAAATCCAAGAGAGCGCAGCGGGGCAATGTGACGTTCGACCAGGTGACGGTGTTCTTCTTCCCTCGGTGCCAGGGCTTCACCAGTGTTCCCAGTCGAGGAGGATGTACTCTCGGCATGGTGCAGCGCCATAGTGCACGTCGCACGTATACACTTGCAGAGTTTGCTGTGGAGCAGCGGCTCCAGCGCAGGGAGAAACTCCTTAACAGGCTCAGGGAAGAGAAACTGGAAAGTCTGAAACAGAGGGTGAGAAATACTTTAGTCTAGCATCCTTCAATCTAAACTTACTATCTTATGGAACATAACAATTAAATATAATTGTTGCTTTTTCTTTAGCTGACAAAGAATGGAACCCAGGAAAGCGAGGAGGCGGATCGGTTGACGGTAGATGACATCCCAGAGCAGGACATCGACATCAGTGGAACCAACCTGGATGAAGGCTCCTTCCTCCAGCCTTACCCATCTAAACAGCGCTATGCACTGCTCAAAGCAGCTGGTGTGAAGAAGATCGACAAGGAAGAGAAGAAGCAGCTGCATGAGTTGAGGATCTCCAGGGAGAACTGTGGTTGTGACTGCCAGGGCTTCTGCGAGCCTGAGACGTGCAGCTGCAGCCTTGCAGGCATCAAATGTCAGGTAAGGACATAAAATACCCCTAAAACTTCATGCTCAGATGGGAGTTTCAGTTGTTCACTGCTTCTTCCTGCTTCCTGTAGATGGACCATTCTTCTTTCCCATGTGGCTGCACGAAAGACGGCTGTGGAAACACAGAAGGTCGCATTGAGTTCAACTCCACCCGGGTACAGACACATTACATTCACACTATCATGAAGCTGGAGCTGGAGAAGAGGCTGGAGGAGCCGTCGAGCACAGAGGAAGAGGAGCAGGAGAACACTACAAGTGCTACGTCCCTACCAACGGCGCCGTCTTTCCCTTTCAGCTCTGAGCTGGCAGCAGCTGGGGAGAACAGCTGCAGCAGTGACATGACAGACTTATCGGACTCCTCCGGTCAGAGCGAGGACTCTGAGTTAGGTGAGAACCAGCATCACAGCCCACTGGATGTCGATGAGAAAGGCCTGAGCCGGATATTGTGTTTCAGCGATACGGAGAGCGGAGAGAGTGCAGATAAGAACAGTAAAAACACTTGTCATCCAGATCCGCAGGAAAATCAGCTGCCATCCACAGAGGCATTTAGTAGCTTTAGCATGGTGGACTTTGCTGACGAGAACGACAACATCGACGCTGCACTGATGGATGGTCAAACAGACAATCGAGCTGCAGCCATTTCAGAACTTTTAGACGAGAACGCCAACCAGGGGAATGCACTGTTCCACAGCGGTAGTGTGCCTCACACGCCCTCCCCCACCATCGATCGCAGTGCAAGCTATAACATGGACCCAAGCCTCTCGTCTGAGTCAGACCTGGAGTTCTTTGATGGCTTTCCATGTTTGGGGCCCAGCTCACTTTATAGCTCCCTTAAGGAGTATGAGCACATGGACAACTATTTCCACTTTCAGTTGCCTAGTTACCCTAGTTTCCCTGCAGCGAGCGACCCCGGGACCTGTCTCCTGGAGTCCCTGATCGGCCTTTCAGAATCCGTCCCCGAACCGCCTGCTACATTTACGGACAATCAGCTGATGGAGGAAGCCATGAAGTTGTCTGTGATGGAGTCTGTGAAAGTTTGACAAACTATGTGAACATTTCTTTTTGTTTTTGTTTTTTTTAAGAGGCAGTGGGTTTATTGAAGAGGACTAAAAATGCACATACGATGTCAAACAATGTTGGAGGAAGCTGTGATTTCTCTCTTGCCTAATAAATGTTCAGATTCCAGACTTGCCTTCAAAATGTTAGCAAATCAGTTTGGGATTATCGCTGTGTGAGATGGCAGCTAGGGTTAAAAGTGAACAGATCTGATTGGACCAGGCCCACAGAAACCAATGATGGCTCTCAAATCCTAAGAATGCTCTTTTAACCAAACCAAGATCACCAACCACATGCTCAAACAGGAATCAACCTTTACTGTGGCCAGGTTGGGAATCTCAACACAGCTGAATGTGCACCTCAGGGATATTTTTCTAGCTTTCTAGCTTTTGGAGGCAATGTGTGGTGACCATTGCTGTGATTGCCTTCATACGAAAACCCGAGTCGAATTGCATCATAGTTCTGTTCGTGTCCAGTCTTTGGGCCTGTAACCAGACGGTTTGAGCTAGTGAGGTGCTGGCTATGTTTCCATCTTAAAACAACAGCTTAGGTCTTTGGAACTGAAATTCAGTGGAAAGATTATGAATTATTAATGTCTTACCTGTTGTTAACAGCTCTCTGGATGGCCAGATAAGCTAATGGCTAATCTGAGTGAGACCGGGACCAAAGACTACTGATTTTAAACTCCAATCTCAAAGATTTCCATGTGGTTCATGCAAAATTTATTTTACAAACATTAACCTCGGTGTCAGTTTCACATAATGCTACTATTTACATGGTAATAAGCAATTTTTTTTGCTTGATTAGTAGCATCAGCAGCTAGCTGTAGCACCTAGCTGCATCTTGAAACACTTCTAACACAAATATGATGATATTCTTGCCAGAATATTTTGTTAATGTGAAACTGACAGTGATGTAAATGTTTATAAACTGCTGAAAATTGTTTTGAGAATGGAGCAGTTTTAAAATGGCTGCAATCCATTTTGGAATTGACTTGACTAGCCGTTAGCTTGTCATTGTGGTCATAGCTAATTAGCTTTTCTTTAAACTGATGTTTTTCAGAGAGCTATTGACAACAAGGAAGATATGAAGTGTTTCAAACCTTTTTACTAAACCACACTTCTAAAGGGTTGAACTATTGCTTTAGGGCTAATGCACCTCAGGATCTAAATGGTACAACAACAACAACAACAACAACAACAAAAAAAATCCCTCGAAAAGCTCCGTGTCAGCACTTTATCTGTGAAAATAGTTATGTATGCATAGGCATTGTTTTGGTCATTTGGGATGGATTCAACAGTTCAACGCTAAATTATGGACTCTCCTATTTATGAGCTGAGCAAATACAATTATTGCTCACACACTCTTAAAAATAAAAGCTGTATCTTTTGTTTTCTTTATGACGTTAACTTATTTCCTTTGTTATTTCTTTTAATTTATTTCATAAAAAAGCCTTCATTCATTCAAACAGCACTGTGGTTTGTTTACCCGAAAGTGCAATCTTCTTCTTTTATTCCACATCACATTAAGGTATTGTTGTGGGGAAATGGGACCACAAGTCCATTAGAAAGTATTTAATATGTATTCTCTTCTTTGTTTAACATTTTGTTGTAACTTATTCTGTCATTATTTCATTACTTATTTAATTTAAGTCCTTTTTGCAATAACATGGGCTTTTGTAAAGTTTACTGGATGTGCCTGTTTATCAGGGGGAGCCATGCCTGCCAGCAGTGTGTATGTGTGTGTGTGTGTGTGTGCGTGCATATGAGTGTGTGTGTGACTGCACAGTGCTTCCATTTAAGCTTTTGGGACTGAAAACTGTGGAATCTCCCGAATCACTGAAACAAAAATGATGGCTCTATTGTATCGCTGCCTCTAATATAAAGATAGAAAAAAAAAATTACACTAATATTTTGTAACTAATTTATGTAGGATGAGGAAAGAATTCTAATCACTGACAAATTGAATATTTTATTAAGAAATTTAAATGTGTAATTTTCAATCTGGGACAGTCTTTGTAATATATGAATTGTAGAGAAATGTATTCTTATGAAGGTTTGTGCTCTCTATAGCATTCTGAAGTATTTTACATTGGCAGAAATATAGTTGAAAACATTCAAGAAATGCCACTAAAACTTAAATTGCAAAAGAAAATAAATTAATCTATCTGATTATATTTTGAAAATTTTCAGGAAGTCTGTGACTTGGGTTAAAATATGCTCAAATTAGACACAACAAAGGCTTTTTGTGGATAAAAACTGCATATATTATACAATTTTTATCTCAAACAAAGACCCTTGAATAATTTGACGCACTGATCATTGAACATTGGTGATTGTTGCCGTCATCTGTGTGAAAATCAGAGGGATGTTCGAACAGTCGATGTACATATCTCCCCCTTTCTACAGCTGTTTCCAACAGCATTTCTGGACCCTTTAGAAATTATGCATGCAGGTCCTGTTTGTTAAAACTTGTTCTGATTAATAGTATACTTTGGAAAAAGTGCAGAGTGCACATTGGAATTGTATTATTCGCTTTTTGCCTTTTTGATTACTATATGTTTGTATGCCACAAACATGGCTCTCAGTTTTGTTTTTGTTTTTTTTGCCAGCAAATGTTTTTCTCTTGTATAAAACATCAAATTTCATGAAGAAATGTCAACAGTGAGTGTTTATCAGTGTAAAATATAACAGTACGGTTTTCATTTTATAAATAATGTGTCTTACTTTTATTTTTTTGTTTTGCCTTTTTGTGTTGTGCATATTTCTGCTCGAAAGGTCCTGCAGAGCAAACAAAAGCTGCTTTATTTTTTATGCATTTTCACACATTAACCTGCTGTTCAAAAACAAGTTTCTTTCATCTAAGCCATTTTGACAGCTTGTCCCTCCAAATAATAATAAAAAAAAAACATTTTGTAAATGTTTGATTGTTTGATTTGTCATTTGTGGTGAGATTAAACAATATGTGATAGCAGATGAGGGATTATGATTAAAAACTTTTGTCAAGTACCTATGTGAACTAAATCGCATGAAATTCACAGAGCTGGTTTATTGAGCTAAAACTGTTAGTTCATATCATTTAAAGTGGGGTTATGGTATGAAGACTATGAATATAAGATCTTACCTTTTGTAAATATATTTTAATGAGCCTAATGTGGTGAAACAGCCTGATAAGCCTGATATACAATCAACTAGTCTAGTCTAATCCAGCCTTAATATACCTATAATCTCAAAGAATTTAATAGAAGTCCATGTGAACATATTTTAACAAGCTGCTATCTCTTTTGCATTGCATCGTTATTTCAACAGACGTATCAATATTTCTGCTCGAATTCCACCAGATGTACAACAGCTAGCTGCTGCTGCTGATGTTATTTGCGCTTGCAATCTGTAAAAAAAAAAAGTGTGTTTTCAAACAAACTACAATGTAAAGGTTGATCAAAATGCATTAGCATAAACTTCTATGTAGTTTTGTAGTTTTCACCAAAATACTTTGGTCTTTGGTCCTACTTAAATTAAGCGTTAGCTTAATTTGGAGAGGTTTGTTTAGCTAATTTTTTCCTGGTTTAGGATAGTGAAAGTGTTATCTATAAGTAAGATACAAAATTTTCAAACCCTCCCGAGAACCTCATTGAAAATATCAGTATTTCACTTCAAGAGATGCGATTTTAGCTGCATTTAAGCCCCTTTCAGACAGACCATGAAAAACTGTAACATCCCCGGCTTTGTCCGCTTCGCTTTTGAGTATCAAGTGTTTGGGATCAAAATAGTTGCTTGTCTGAAAAGACAACTCCTTTTAAAGACCTAATCGAATTGTTTGTAAATATTACAGAACGTCTGTCTGAAAATGGCTTTAGTTTCATTGTTTCAGCCGGTTTTGACGCCATTTTGTTGACAGACCATACACATTACAAAATTATAACCTGTTTCTCATAACCCACTGGAATTTATCTGTGGTTTCTGGTCTCCATGGCTCAGAGAAAAACACCTAATATGATGTCATGCCGTAGTTTCCTGAACAACACCACAAACACATGGCATGAAATTCCAGACGAGGAATTGGGTCTGTGACTCCATAAAACTCACATTTGGCAACAATTAAAGAAATTAAATTCTTGTTAGGACACAGTGTTTTAAGGCAAACTTAGTTCAAATCTTTTGGCTTTGCTTAATCTCGACAACATTAAAAAAAGATTTACCTCCATGCTGTTGAAGTCATAAAGCGCTAGCTTTCCTGTGATCTTTGATTTAAAACATCCTTTGGAATTTTCCATCTTCTCAGGCTACAGCTCGAGAGGTCAAGAGATCAGCTTTGTAGCCACTTTGTTGGTCTTCAACCAAAGAGCGTTTAACCACCTTTTATAGACTGCAGAGAGGCTGTCAGCCAGAAAACAGTAACTTAACGTGCCTTTAGTGAGGACTGGTTCTTAAAACCAGAAGATTTCTATTGAATCAAAGAGAAATATTGTATATTGGGCATTTTAACAACAATACATTACACAGGAATGTCTGAAATACTCATTTTATTTCACTATCTAAAAGTAGATGTTCCTCCACCATCTAAAGACTTTGGTCCATAACCTGAAAGAAAAGAGATATAAATGAAATGTGTAATTAGTCTGAGTAGGTAACGGTTTATCAGGGGGTTTTAGGAGGCTTACGGAATACATCCATTCGATAAAGGACGAGACTCTGGTGAAAACTGTTGGTTTAGAAACTTGGTTGCACATGCCGGCAGGTCCGTAACTGACTACGCCGTGAACTCTCCAGGCTCCATCAGTCAAACAGTTTAGGGGACCTCCAGAGTCGCCCTGAGATTAGAATGTGCAACAACAAAGAGAACCAAAATGAGGTGCGTGTTTCTACACGTGGGAAACAAATTTAAAACAAAATGATTCCCAAACTGTTGTGTTTGTTCTGCTTACATGGCAACCTGAGATGACTCCATCCCCTCCGGCACACAGCATGGTTTCCAGAGCGAGGCTGCCCCACCACTCGGGCTGAGAGCAGATCGAGTGCTCCACCACAGGTAGGGGAGCCACCTGGAGTATGTCTGGGGTGGTTCCAAAGTCTGAGTAGGTGAGAATGGATTGTAGAGCTCTTTTGTGCATTCATAATGTGAGCATTGTTCTTGGATGGAGGTATACTCACGGTCCATTGAGCCCCAGCCTGTGATGTAACAGGTGAATCCATGAGGCAGCGTCTGGCCGGGGTAGGGAAGGTTAGCAATTTCCACAAAGCCATTGGCATAGATTTGATTGGACAGTCTTAGGATGGCAATATCATTCCTGTGAGAAATAAGTCTTGTATCATTTGGAAGAATCCAGAAGACCTGTTTCCACTATCCAAATCCTCAACTGTCATGTGATCTGAGTTAGTTTTCATATTGTGTCCCTGTGTTTTGGGGTTCCTTGTCTTTTCTCTGAGGGTTTTCTGTTGCCCGGGCTTGGGTTATGTACAGTAGTCTCCCTCTACTGGTTCCTCATGTCGCCTTTCCTTTATTTATTTGGTCCGATCTTGTTTGTTTGTTCTTTAGTTCCCTGCGTTTTAACATTTAGTCTGTTTCCCTGTGTAGTTCTGTTTTTCTGTCTCTCGGCTTTCCTCATTTCCTGAGTTCCCTGCATCATGCTCATTGTACAGCTTCCACACCTGTATTCATTCAGTTAATGAGTTCATTTGCCTTCATGCTCTGGGCCCTTCTCAGTATTCACCTGTCCTCAGTGTATAGAAACTCCTTGTTTTATTCATTGTGTTTGTCAGATTGTCCTCATCCTCTGTGTTCCTGTGTTTCCTCTGCCTCAGTTACTCCTGGTTTTTGCTGCCATGTCACCTTTTTGTTTTGTCTGGTCTTAAAAGCGTTTTATTTAAATACTCATCAAGTCCTTGAGTTTTGTCTGTATCTGGGTCCTTTACATCACACTTTATGACAGTGACCTTTATACGCCAGTTCTTAAGGTGTGTTTCCATTCTAGGGAATGATTTCAGGAATCAGAGTCTTTTTTTTTGGCTGTTACTTTGGCCCCGACTGTGGAGACTGAACTGGCTTGCAGATCAACCTCTCCTTCCTCCTGAGGGTTGTAAGTGTCTAAGGCCTTTTGAAATGATGAAGCTCCTCAAATGAGAAGAGAATCATCTTTAAGAATCAATTTAAAAAGCCCAGTTGCATTTTTAATTTAATATTTCACAGATTGGTTCTTGAAAAAGTTCCTACAATAGAAATACACCTGATCAGAACTGGAGCATGTGACATGATGCCTCCTTACCCGTTGCCGAGATCTCCAGTCCATTCAGGGTGAACAGTGATCGTGTCCACAGGGATGAACTCCTCACTGCCTTCGATTTTAGACAGGTCATACTCTCCCACCACCACACGGAATTGACGGGACTCCGTGCTGGCAGATACAGAATACAAGCAAAACTTCTTTTAATCCAGATTAACATAAATAATCAAATTCCTGCTCATGTTCAAACTCAAACCTGATGATACAGTGAGCCGCAGTCAAGATGTGCAAACTGTCAATGATGGTTCCTCCACAGATGTGATAGAAGGAACCATCGTTGCTTGAATCAAACTGCAGAGAAACCTGAGAGACAAAGAACGCCATCGCTATCTTTAGGAAGCAAGAAGACCATCAGTTTTTAGGACCAAGGTCCCGTTTGTGTGTTTTACCTGCCATTTCCAGGTGTTGGGTTTAGCATCGCTGCCTCCAACCACCCTGTTATTCAGCACATTGTGGCTGAAAACTGTTTCAGCACAAATCAGCTCTTTAGGAAACAAAGAGGGAGTAAATTATTTGGTTTGTTAAAAATCTGAATTTGAAAATTTCAATTTTATGCCACTCTTACCAAAACAGGACAGAAGAGCCACAAGCCAAATCATGTTGGACGACTGAGAACTAGATGCAGTTTGCATTCAACTATTTATATCTTTTTCACGCTGGAAGACCTTCAAAACGTAGATATCAACTTACCTGCCAGCGCCAGTGTTCCGATCATTCCTCTCTGAATTAGCACCGAAGTACAATAAATGATTAACTAATGTATCGGGCGTCAATTTGGAGCTTTTAAAATATCCACTTTTATTTGTATAATAAAAGCTGTATTAATTTGTTATACTCCAAACATCAAATGCAAGATTAATTATTGTTTTTCTATCATGGTGGAAAATTAACAGATGGAGTCAAATGGCATGCAGCCACATTTAAGTAATGTCAACTAAACCATCTGTGAAATGTGGGAATTGTGCAAATGTTTTTCCCAAAAGATAACAGTTTAAACGCATCAACAGCCAATGTAAAGACGAGAACGTTCCACCTCCTGCAAGGCTGTATTATTCCACAATGAACTGTGCAGTGCAAGATAAAAATGTGCTGTTTATTTATAAAAAAGTAGAGCGAGTCCTCACTTGGGAGCACTTCTAATGTTTGTTGTTTATTCAGTAGATTCAATATAAAAGAAAGTGCTAAATATATTCTTATTTGTATTTGTTTGTATTCTTACATAGAGCTTATAAAATATAGCGCTTTGTCAAAAAGACTGAAGATGAATGGAAAATGATCTTGAAACTATTCTGGCAGTTTGAGATTTGTAAAAAAAAACAAAAAAACAACTTTTGATTTTGCTCTTACAGAGTTTGAGATGTTGCTGTTTTGTTGAATATGAGGGAATTTTAATTTTTGAGATTTTGGGGTAATTTCCTGAAATATTACTAACAAAAGTGTTTATTTAGAAACTGATTTTCTGAATTAAACAATTCAAACACCAAAAGAAAATGATATTAAATCAGTTGTATTATGTACGTATATGTGTATGTATGTTTGTATTTGTGTACATATGCATGTATATATGTATATATATATATTTGTATGTATGTATGTATGTATGTATGTATGTATGTATGTATGTTTGTATGTATGTATGTATGTTTGTATGTACAGTGGGGCAAAAAAGTATTTAGTCAGCCACCAATTGTGTAAGTTCTCCCACTTAAAAAGATCAGAGAGGCCTGTAATTTTCATCATAGGTATACCTCAACTATGAGAGACAAAATGAGGAAAAAAAATCCAGAAAATCACATTGTCTGATTTTTAAAGAATTTATTTGCAAATTATGGTGGAAAATAAGTATTTGGTCA
>SSNP01000070.1:2277470-2334654 GCA_006937955.1 Pachypanchax playfairii
TGACCAAATACTTATTTTCCACCATAATTTGCAAATAAATTCTTTAAAAATCAGACAATGTGATTTTCTGGATTTTTTTTCCTCATTTTGTCTCTCATAGTTGAGGTATACCTATGATGAAAATTACAGGCCTCTCTGATCTTTTTAAGTGGGAGAACGTACACAGTTGGTGGCTGACTAAATACTTTTTTGCCCCACTGTATGTATGTATGTATGTATGTTTGTATGTATGTATGTTTGTATGTATGTATGTATGTATGTATGTATGTATGTATGTATGTATGTATGTATGTATGTATGTATGTATGTATGTATGTATGTATGTATGTATGTATGTATGTTTGTATGTATGTATGTAGGTATATATGTGTATATGTATGTGTGCATGTATATGTAAATCTTTTATGCACATAAAGAATTTATTAGTACTTTTCCCTGGGACAGTATGCCAGCGTTACTTGTTGCTAAGCAACGACGTAGAACACGCTTCAAGGACCGACTAATCGAACACCGTCTTCTCGGTCCTTGACCGAAGACTGTCAAAAAAGTTGGACTTTTCTAGTATCTTTATTTTTTAGTGTTGTCTGGCTCCCTTGCTGGTGGTGTCAACCTGCTTCGCACGCTGGAGCTATCAAGCTAACAGTTCGGTGAACTGTGTATCTCAGCCTCTTAGCATGAGCGCTAACACATTTCTACCTCAGTGACATTTAGACCAGACTGGTAAAAACGATGGGGCTTTCACAGAGCTCTCTTCTGTCGGACGGGGGAACTAACTGTGGATATCATGTCCATGGGGTACGTTGTGACTTGCAGTACAAGGTTAAACAAGGCTTTTAGAATCGGAATTAACATTATAAACCCAGGACTGGCTAATTGTGCTCGAACTCAACCGAAAATAACGCAACGCATGTTTTATGAAAAGCCGGACATGATTCTATCTGAGTTAACTCGAAGTATCCGCCTTTGATGAGCTGGCAGTTGGCACACATCCAAGTCACTGGACTTTTCTAGAAAATGAAGCATTTAATTAACTAATTATATAAATTTAACGTGAGATAAATTCGGAAGATACTCAAGATGTGTAAATGCGAGTAATATCAACACTTTCCCACCGAGTTTAACACCTGCAGTACCTGAAACTGACACACGGGGGCGACAGATACAACGTTTTTACTGTTTTTATCAGTAACGAGGTGTTATTGTTTATCCCACAGGTTCAGGAGAACTCACCTGCACTGAAAGCTGGCCTGGAGCCTTTCTTTGACTTCATTCTGTCTATAGGAAACACCAGACTCGTGAGTATCTTCCTGTGATACTTGGGGCAGGAATGGATTGTTGAATCGGGTTCATATACAACATGTAACCAACATTTCTTAATCTAAAGAACCTAATGTACACATTTATTATCTATTATCTGGTTTTGTTCAGTTTGCAAACAACACAGCTGGATGGATTCGTGTCCCTGTGTTTCTGTTTTCCTCAGAATAAAGAAAGCGACTTGCTGAAAGATCTCCTGAAGGCCAACATGGAGAAGGCGGTGCGACTCGAAGTGTACAACTCCAAAACCCAACGCGTGAGGGAGCTGGAGGTGAAGCCCAGTAACATGTGGGGGGGTCAGGGTCTGCTGGGCGCCAGCGTCCGTTTCTGCAGCTTCGAAGGAGCAAACGAGAACGTGTGGCACGTCTTGGTGAGCCGAGCTTAATCTAGTTTTTACAAATAAACGTGTTAATCTCACTGTAGTGAAATGACCTCCTTCATTTAAATGAAAAATACCTGGTTCTACTATTTAGGACGTGGAAACAAATTCTCCTGCAGCGCTGGCTGGTCTGGTTGCATATAATGACTTCATTGTTGGAGCTGATCAGGTGTTACAAGATGTAAGAGTTAACGTCTCTGAAGCGTCATAGTTACGTATGTACAACTTTAAAACTCTGAAATTAATTATTTTCTTTTTTTAGTCAGAAGATTTCTTCTCTTTGATTGAAGCCAACGAGGGGAAACCTCTGAAGCTGTTGGTGTACAACACAACCACTGATCAGTGCAGGGAGGTGGTGGTGACGCCAAACGGCGCCTGGGGCGGAGAAGGAAGGTCAGTCCAGGATTTACTAACATCCTTTACGAATATTGTTCCCTCTGGAAGAGCTTTTCCAACACTTTGGGAAAACAGTTATCTGTTTAAACCAGGAAGTCGAGTCAGAATGAAGTTTTCACTATATTATATTTCACTATATCGGAACCAGAAATTTAAAGAACAGATACGGGAACATTTTCAGGATTGTTTGGAAATCAAATAAATACAATCCATTAGATTCTGGCAGTGTTTTGGATCCAGGAATCCTTATTATGGAGAAATCCGACCAATTTCCACCAACATGGGATCTCTCACACCTCCAGTGTTGGATCCACATAGCGGTACTGGGAATAATCTGGATATGTTAGAATTTATAGGGTTTTTAAAACATTTAATGCTCAAGGGAAACAAATAAATGTATAGACACACAACTAACATCAAAGTGTAGCTGAGACTGTGACATACATGTGTAGGAATGGAGCTAAATCCAGAAGAAAACCTCCATTATGGAAATATTGTTTATAAATTCCAGATATTTCGGTTTGATTTATGATCAAGGAATCTGATAATGTGGTTAAAATAAATGTACTTTCATGTGTAAAACCCTGTATCAGGTAAATGTTTAGAGGAGGTCTGTCTCTCCGAGTGCTTTCTGGTTTTACATAATGTTTAAGAGGGATTTTTTTCTAAGATTCAATTCAGATGTTGCTTGGATTTATAAAAAAAACATTCTGTCATCTGGATGTTTGATTTAATGATGAGAATTCATCGCGAGATTCTCTCAATCCAAACCCCGAATTTTAATAAGATAATTACTTATATAACGTTTATCAGAATAAAATCTGATATAAATAATTCTGTTTATCGTTACTGGTTTGATGATCAGGTTTAACAAACATGAAACACAAAAGGATGAAATAATAATAATAGATTTTATTATTATATCTCAGCTTGGGTTGTGGAATCGGCTACGGGTACCTGCACAGGATCCCGGCTCGACCCGTTCAGCCTAATATCCAGAACCAAAGTTCAGATCAGCTGATGGCGACGGGCAGCAGCGACGAGCTCGTCTCATCCAGCTGTGAAGAAGTCCAGGTAATCATATGTTATATAAATCAAATGTTCTTCTGTTTGGACGGTTCTAATTAGTTTCTGCTCAGGTGACCCGTTTGGCTGAAAGTAACCAAAATGATGATGCAAGTTTGAGTCCAGTGGAAGGATTCATGCAGGATCGGGACGCGGTCCCCTCGGCAGCGCTGGCTGCTGCACACATCGGTAACCAGATCAATACAAGTTGATCAGACTGATTCAGTGTTTTCACACGAATAATCAGAACCTGTTTCATTAGATGATTCTAACACACCTGGAATCGAACATTCAGACCCGACCGCTGACCACGTACGCAGCTCTCTGTTAGAGGATCACGGTGATGATGCAGGAGATCGAGGGATCTACGGTAAGTTAAATAAACAAATAAATGTCAGTTTGTAGGAAGTATTAACACTAAAACTCGTTAATGTCGCTGTGTTAAACCAGTTTCTCGCTGCGCTGCAGCTGTTGGCGGCAAATCACAAACAAAATCAACAACAATGTCTCCAAATGTCGGTGAGGACGTTCAAATTCCTCATGACAGTCACACGCTGAACACGGTCTAACAGTTCATCAGATTTTCTCATCGCAGTCGTCTGGAACTTTATCCGTTTTGTTTCCCGGGAGTCAGACAGTGTGAGAGATGTGAAACAGCTTTGAGAGGCGTTGAAGACTCAGTTGAGACTGACTGGAGAGGATAAAACAAATCTGATAATCAGAACACGAGAACATCGTGAAGAAAATCACCTGACTTTTTCCAGATTGTCCCAGTTTATTTGCAGTTTTCACATACGTGAAAGTGTCTTTTCAGTCTGATTCCAGCTGAAATGTTTGTATTTATCATCTCAGATACGAGTTTATTTTCTGTTCCTGCAGTTTAAAAATCCAAATCCAAGACCAAATTTTATTTGAGATCAAATCAGAGACTATTTCTGCATTTTAAAAACATTTATCACGACAATTCTTCTTATTTAAAATGTATTTTTCAAAGATAATTCGTCTGTGGACCAAAGAGCTTCATCTCCAGAGACAAAGGAAGAACCAGACGTTCAGCAAACGGATCTGGAGTCCGGTTCAGGTCTGACCAGCAGCTCTCCTGCTGATCCTGCTGGTCTCACAGAGAGTCCAACAAACCTGATGGAGGATCCTAATCCCTCTGAACCTCCCGGCTCAGACCTCCATGTCGAGGACACGATAGATCTAAAAGCTGCAGAAGATTGAAAAACTACGACGCAAAAAAAGGAGGTTATTTTGTACTTTTACATTGAATCACTGGAGCTTTTTATTTCCACAAGTATCGCTGCTGCATGCGCCGTTGCACATTTAAGAAGAATGTTTTACTGGAAAGAGAAACTTGAAGTAGTTTAGACACACTGGATGCTCTTATATAAAACAAAATAAAGCCTTAGTTTATTCAATTTGCACAGAAAAAAAACCAAAACCTCCAATAAATATGCAGCTTTGTTGATTTTACTGTTACTAAGGCCTGAAGTTTGAACTGGATTCTGTATTTTTTAATTTCTGGAATGCGGGTTTTTATTTTTGGAAGTGTGAAAATAGGGATTTAAATCTCAGGCATTTAACGTTTGAACCTTTTTGCCTTTATCTTATTTAAAATAAGATTGCCATGCAGCACTCTGATTGTTTTTTATGTGTTTGTTTCAGTGTGAAATTATGTTTCAGGTTCGGAAAAAAATATATGAATAAGAGGGTTGAGAAAAACCTCAAGCTGTTCAGCTGTCGTTCTTTTAATTATGATGTATTTAGAGTTTTTTTTATATTTGGGGAGTGTGTTTCTGCTTTTGGACAGCAGATGGCGCCAAACATCTTAATATTAATCTATGCTGGATTATTTTTTTCCTTTACTGCAGCTAAAAAAAATCCTGAGAAATTGGGACAAAGATTTTCTGAATTGAGGGAAGCTGTGTGTGTCTGTGGGGGGTTGGGGGGGGGGGTTCTGTGTGACGTTCTCATGATGGATGTACGAGATGTAGATCACATCTTATATGTGGAAATGAACCGACTTCTGCACAAAACAAAAGCTTCTTGGGTTATTGAAGGAAATCTGACTCAGGATTTACCTTTTATTTCTACATTTAAATATCAGATACAAAATATTTATTACCAGCAATTATCTATCAAGGTCTGGAAATAAACTGAGTTGTTTAAATCAATTAACAAAACCATTGAAATATATCGTCCATCGTATAGAAAATAGCTAATCAGCAGGCAGTTAAAATAAAAATCACTAATATTTCAGTTCTGTGACTAAATATCGGTTGCAAAAAGCAGGGAGGCAAAAATAAAAGCAAAAGGGGGAATGTGCCTCAATTATTTACCAAGGCACTCCTCAGTTGTGTATGTGTGTGGGGGGGATGGGCATCATGGGAAAGAAGAGGCCGTGTGGGGGAGAACGACGGGATGGAGATGGATTTGTGTTGGTGTTCTTATAGAAGTTTCCCTCTGGTAAATCTGAGAAACCAGGTCTGGATTCTCCCGTCTATTCAGGAAATATCAGGGTTTAAAGAAGCTGCCCAAAGCAAAAAAAAACCCCAAACCTCAGCATCTGTGTGTCAGGAGGAGCTGGGTGGGAGGTGAGGAGTAAGGGAGGCATCTCAGGAGGAGCATGTTCTCTCCCTTTTTCTGTTTTCATAGGATAGAGTGACGCAGCTGAACCCTCACGTCATCTCAGCTTCATCTTCAGCCCTGAGAGGCTCCGCTCGCAGCCACCAGCATGCAGCCTCGTGCTGCAGCATGGCAAACTGTGAAACAGAATATCTATGGTCAAACAAGAGAGAGAGGGCAGTGGGGAGGGGGGGGCACTCGGATTCTGAACCCACATGCAGCAACTTGTATGTTTTTATATAGAAATGAGATTTATTTAAGTTGGAAGCTAAATCTACAACTACTGTTTGGTGGATTTGCACAGTGTTTCACGCAAGTGTGCACGTCAGAGCCTGGATATAATGGGAGTCGGTGCCTTTTTGTGTCACAGCACCACTGTGCAGGCTGTAGTTAAACTCACTCTGACGGGTCTAAAGTCATTAGGAGGTTGTCTGAATCCGGTTTTGCTCCAGTTGCACAAAGTTACTCGCTGTTAAATCACCCTTTCACATTAAAACTACCCTTTAAATGACTAATAACAATGCAGGTATTGCACAATGTGCAACAGTGTTATTCCATGAGTGATAAATCTGCAGTATTGGGGATTCTGTTGGTGTTTTAATCATTAGATTAGTTGAATATGATGTTGGCTTGTGATTTTTTCTTTGACTTTGTTATTATCTTCTGTATTCTACAGAACAACATAGTGAACATCGAGGCTGAAGCAGGTGATCTGCATCGCTGCTTTGAACTGACAGTCTAATGTGATGAATCAGGTGTAAAGTTGCATAAACTAGACATTTGAAGTAGTAAAGTGATCACAGAGGCAGCAAGAAGGTCCTGGGTTCAAAACCGGGCCAGGACCTGTTTATACGGAGCTTGCATGCAACAGACCAAAAACATGCATGATGCTAATTAAATCTAAACTATTCTCTGCAAACTGGGATTTTTGGCAAAATGTTGCCAGAATTCATTCATCAGATCTTGAGATCGTTTATCCTGAGGGTAATAAAAAAAAAACCCACAGGAAATGGAACAGGATCGGTCTGTGATGTTGATCCTGGGAGCTGAAATGACTGAATGCTTTTCTCTTTTCTTCCAAACATTTCTGAGTTTCACTTGTTTTATAACACTCCAGTTTTAATCATTTTATTATCTTCTAATTATAAGAAAAGAGTCGTAGACGCGACTGAAAGTCTTGTTTTTTATTAGTTCTTATCCAGCGGGAGTTCTGAGTTGGTCACATGAGACAGAAAACATTGTTCTGTTGTCAAGACGTCCACGCCATCTGTCACCATGACTCCCTGTTAACCTGATCTAAGGACACCACTAATGTTCATGTCTCCTTTATAAAATAATCACATCATAATCCTGCTGCTTTTTTTAAAAACATCTACCAGAAAATTTCTGGAATTCTTTATATCCTCTAGGTTCCACAAATAAACATCACCTCTATTAGATATTATAATAGTTTCTACTTCCATCATAACACAGAAATTAAGCAGAAATGCTCCTTCAGTTTTTATGTATTTTTTTTGTCCATCTGATCAGAAAGTGTTTTAGTTCTGGTGAGAGAGACGGATAAAGACAGAAAGGTTTGGCTCAGTGTGAAGCAGAGACATGACTACACACCCTCCCCTGCTGGTTGTGACATATTTGGTGTGACGTGTCCACTGCCACTCAGGCTTGGTTCTGACCCTGTGGGGAGCTGTCGCATCCAGTTTAAATGATCTAACAGTTACCCAACAAGGAAATGTTCGCCTGGTTTTATCCTCCGGTCAAAACACACACATTCACTCCATCCAGCATGTTGTTCTTTAAGAAATATGGACTTTTTTCACCCGATGTCTTGTGAACTTGTGGTTCCCTTTAGACTGGATGACATTGCTGCAATCATCCAAAAGAGAGGAGGCAGAACCTGGATGGTCTCTGCAGGTCTTGATCAAGTTTTTCAATGTTAATAAAAAGCTATTTAAAAACATAATACCTCTGCGGGGCATTTAGACGGGTGCAGAATAAAAGTACAGCATTTCATTTAAAAATTATATTTGAAGTATAATAAAATATTGATGTTGACATTATGTTTACATCTATCAGCCAATAGCAGCACCATTGCGGTTATGTTGTTCATTCACCACAGCAAAAATGGTAGGGTCCGTAATTTGAGCAGCTGCTTCACAGGATCGGAGATTTCGTTATCCTTCTCAGAAAAGGAGCGACCAGAGAAGATTAAAAACCAGAGTGAGTTTAAGTGAAGCTACAATAGATGGACCCAAATAAAAAATGTTCACGGCATCAAAACGCACGTGGAAATGTTGAACCTGCATCCCGACAGCTGGAAACCTTGTTCTGTTGTTGCAGCTACAACATCCACACACTAGATGTCGCTATAGTGTTCATGTTTCATATTCAACCTTTAATAGCGTGACAAACCACGTTGTGGTCTGTGCCAATGTTGCCAGACACAAATTATCGTATTTGTACGACAATTTAGCCCTCTGTACGATGTACGATCCATAATTCTAAAAATCCCGTGATGTACGATATTTGATCCCTTGCCTATGCGGTTAAACGTCTTTATTATAAAAGCAATGACATCCTGTGGCTGTGCATTGCATCTAAAGACATTTCCTTACAACCAACCAATCAACACTTGTTGACGCTATTTGTGAAAAGAAAAAGGTTTGAAATCAGCGATTGAACCGTGCAGACCGTTTGAAGTGTGCGATATTTTTGCTCAAAATACGATAATTTAAGTACGATACTTTAACATTTCCAGCCTGGCGACTCTGGTGTGTTCGCACCAGCATGGTTTGGTTGCCGGACTGGCCACACGGGTCTCATCATGCCGAGGCTACAACCCATCACAAGGTAGCATCGTGCTACTAAGTAAGAGATTAGTGCTAGTGCCAAGCCCAACGTGTGATGCAGTGTTGGGATCACACCTTCATGGAAACATGCTGCTGACATTTACGGCGCTAAATATGTCTCGAGAATGGCAGATGAAAAACAGGAAATACATCATGACTAGCTTCATACTGAAGGAAGCGACGTTCTGATAGGCTGAGCAGGATCTCAGTACAGTGTGAAGGTGCACGAACATTCATTGTTTTATTTAAAAATCCAAGATATTTTAATAATGGAGCTGAAGGTAACTCTTGTCAATGTTCATGCTGAAGGAGTCATCGTGATCAAAGACGGTGTTTGACACCTTTCAGAGAGGATCTTCATATTATCTGATGACGTGCTCATCAAGGACTTTGTATCTTGGTTTACATATACAGATCAAAGAGAATTTAAGGACGTCTGTTTGATAGATTAAGTTTAACAGAGCAGACTGTTGAGGTAATGATCTCCAGCACATGGCAAATCTACTGTTTAAGGGACTGGAAAAGAAACTGGAGAATTAAAAGGTGATAAAATCCACGTCCAGCAGGCGTTTCATGTATGGATCATATCTCATCTGTCTGTCCTGCGTTGACTGAAAATATCCTCTATCGTGTGATTCCTCATTTTTTTTCAGGATGAAACTGCAGCACTTACAGCCAATTGAATTTCACTGAATTCGTTCTGGTCCTGCTCTGCAGTTCTTCATGAACAGACTCTGAATTTGACGATATGTGCGTCACACAGTTTGAGTTCAGATAAATCTGATGGAGAGGTGGGTGTGTCCCCGAAGGCTGTAACAATACGATGGAGGGAAATGAAGTGTGTCAGCTTTTTGAAGGGAAATTGAAGCATTTTTTAATGCCAAGGAGCAGCAGATTAGAAGGAACGGTGGTGCAAGCAGGCAGATATAAATAAAAAAGATTCAGCAGAGCTGTTGGAGGTGAGAAAAAATGGCAAATCCTCCATGTTTGAAGATTAAAAACAGAGTGTTTGGTGCACATTATTTTTACGAAACCAAAGCCCCTGAAAACAGAAAATGTGATAGTGCTGAGACAGAGTGGGAAGCGTGACGAAAGCTGAGAGAAAACACAAAATGAGAGTAACCCTGTGGAAAAGAAATGTGTGTGCTGTTATCTGCTGAGGCCAGAGCCACATTCTGCAAGCCGAGCTGCACAAACACTCGACCTCCCTTTGAGATTCACTCTTTCTGCAATTATTTTGCAGAGTAGTGCACCTAGTCTTTTGTTTAAATCCTCCTGCTTTAAAATGCAATGATTTTTTATTAAGTCTTTTCAAATGAATCATCATTAGCACGTGTGCCTCTATATGCATCAAAACATTGGGCCATTTTTTTATACAATTATCGATCCATAATAGTGGAAACAATATCAATTGGCAGGTTTCTACCCTCAGTCCACAGAGACAAAAGGCTTCAGGTTTGTGTCAGTGCAAAGCCAACACACTCAAAGAGGACTGTATTTACCTTTGCAAGAGGTAAACAGAGCAGCAGGTGGGTTCCTGCCCCCACCTGTAAACACACTTACAGGGACAAATGGAGATCAGGGTGCTCAGGTGACTCAGAGAGCGATGGACTATCACTTATCTGACAGTGAGTCACCAACACATCCCAAACTGTCAACACCAAGTACACGAGTTGGAGGGAACATTGAGTATTTGCATGCATCTGGATGAGTGTAAATCTGCGTGTGGGCGGCAGGCTTTGATGGTGAGTTTCCACTGTGGTCATCCAGAGTCGCTGGATAATGCGACTGTGGTCTCTTTAGTTTGTTTGCGTTCGCCTGAAAAAGCACGATGAAGATGGAAAAATGAAATAAAAGGAAAGAACTTGCTACTGATTCAAGTTTTCCAGTCTTGCATATTCTGTTCCCTTCAGACTCCATCACATGATTATGTCCATTACCTTAACTCTCTAGATTGATTGTAAATATTTTTTTTTACCTTACCTGTTGCAGATCACCCTTTGAACTGCCTCAGTTTGGAGAAATAGAGTTTACCTAGTGTTTTTTGCTGCCTTCCTAAACAACTTTAATTTAATAATGATGCTTTTTGTAAACCTTTATGTTGTTGTTTATTTTGCAGACAGAAGTACTTTCATACTTTCAGCACTTACATCATGAATATGAAATTGTATTTTATGAAACAGACTGTAGTGTAAATGTTTATCAATCAGCAGCATGAACTGCTGTGAAATTTTAGTCCAGGCGGTCCAAAGCTAAAGTGGATTGTTGTCTTCTGATTCCAGTCTAAAGATTTCACAGCAGTTTCTACTATAAAACAGCTTCACACATACAGTTTCATATTGAACTTTAATTCTAGTTAAAATATAATGACATTCTTGCTGGAAGTTCCCCAGTCTGCACCAGAAATGCTACAGCTAGCTTCTGCTATTTGTGTTTGCTAGTAACCATAAAACTGTAAACACCAGCATAATGTAAAACAAACTACGTAGAAAGTTTATAAAATAGTTTTGTTATGAACCACTATGAAAATTTTTTGAAATTAGTGACAGCAGTCCACTTTGTTCTTGGCCCTGCGCAAGCTAGCTGCTAGCTGATGCAATAAGAATTAAACTTGTTTTCTCCAAACTGAGATTATTCAAAGATTTCTACAACATGTAAGATATGATTTGTTTGTAACATTCTCACAGAAGCCTCCTTTAAAAGATCTAGATTTGTTTCTTCCAATTTTCAGGAATACTCAGGCTTTTTCATATTAGCATAAATTGTGTTTGTTTTTTCTTATTTTTACAAATGTTCCAGCTTTCATTTGCTAAAACATCTCAGCAGTGTCCCTCTGTCTCTTAGAAACATTGTTTTCTACCTTCACTATGTTCAGTAATTACTTTAACATCTCTGTCCCCTGCAAACCAACAATTCTGCTATAATTGATAGTTTTGTCTGCGTCCCCATGGCAACAGAAATTACAATGTAGGAGATAATTACAGGGTTCTGCAACATGTCTAAAAATCTACAAAACATTTTTTTTTCTTGATGTTTGTACCTGCTTCCTTTCATGCTTCAGGTTCAGATTGATTTTACATTTTTAGGAGTTCAGCTAGGCTGATTTAGAGGATCAGGATGTTCTTCAATGTTCAATTCTTATTTATTTTTTTGCCTCTGCAGCACCCTAATTTAGCTCATTTGGTGGGTGGGACTACAGCACTGTGCCCTGAAGTTAACCAGCTGGCAGCTGCTGATTTTTCTCTTCGTTTCAACAGCCAGATTGCTGCTCTGATTCCCATCACGACATTTAAAACAGCAAGAGACGCGAGACCAGTTTTCAAAAATATCCCCCTGCAACTTCTTTATGCTTTTTGCAATAATGTTCCACAGAAATGATCTTGAAATGGAAAAACATTTTCTTGCAGATTGGAGTGAAGATTGCTGAACAGTTCTACACATTTCATATCCCGTCCTTGAGCACATTTGCTGTCTCCGTTTCCGTTGACCCATTGATAACCTCTAAAATCCGCCTGTTCTAGTCGAAAGCAATCACCCGATCGAAAATGCTTGGCTATATACATTTGCTTTTAAGTGATGGCCTCCGGCGTTATTAAGGGGTCTTTTTTCTGCATGTTCCTTGGACGTGAGATGCTTTTGAGACAATCAAGAATGCATTTAAAATGGGAGTGTGAGCAGCTGGAGAAGCTTCTGAAATGGTAAACTGTTAAATGGCTGCTTGCAACAGCATATAAAATATCTTAAATCCACCATAAGCAATAATACTGAAAATGAAATGTGTGTTTTTCCTGAAGCTGTGAAGCATTAAAAGCACAAACCAGCTGCTGCACTAAAAAAAATACTTGAAACATATTTATCTAATAGCATTTTTACACACTGAACAGAAAAAGACACAATAACTGATGTGAAAATCTTATTATGATGTTAAAGATGTAATTTAAATTATAACATTTCTGCCATCAATTTAAAACATCCGTGCAAAACTAAAACATGTAAATGGTTGTAGATATTTTATACCCGCATGTAACACCCAAATGAAGATATTACATCCAATTATCTTCAGGTTACCATCCATGAAGTCGCTACCTCCTTCTAATTGCTCCCCATTGGACTTGTCTTCTGTGATAATGTTGCTCTTAGGCTTTTATCATCATCTGCATCTCAGAGCGAACGGCGGATCCTTTTATGCTGCCTGCTGATTTAATAAGACAATGACTGTAATGTTGGTAGACCACGAATACAAACATGGTCATTTATGTCTGTGTCTGAAAAAAAAAAATGAAACATTGACGGGTAAAACAATATGGAGTAAAAAAAAACAATTGTTTTATTGTTTTATTACTTGGAAATAAAAATAGCCATATTTTTAACAGAGCTATCTCTGAATATGTAACATGTTTGGTTCCGATATAATATAAATTTGGGATGTGATACTGCTTCACACTCATAAAAAACCCAGACAGTGTCAACTCAAGGAAGAGTCGGATTTGGAAAGGGATTTCTATCTGTTTTAAACGAGCATCCTGCAGAGTTCAGTAACAGCTCTGAGTTAAGCTGCTTACATCTGTGTTTCACTACATCAAAATCAGAGATTACATCTGCAGATTTCATTTTCCATTTTCACACATTTACTCAATTATTCCATCTTAATCTCACAAAAATCTGAGTCAAGGATTCATGAAATGTTTGAAAAGTCAGTGTAGACCACAATGAACATGTGACATTCTTATATATGACTAAATGCTAAGAGATCTGGATACTCACTACATGATAAATACAATGTAAAGTATGCAGTTTCGTTAGTCCACTCATTTATTACAACCTGGTAATGTTAATGTTTAATAAGTTAATTTGATGAACATGTTTTATCATGGGTCTGTGCAGGAAGTAACTGATCATAATTCATCACAAACTTATTTGAATGAAGAAACTTTACAACTTTGTTTAATGAGTCATTGTGCAAATTTCTGTTGTTTGACACTTATGAGGCAAATATGAATGTTTTTATGAGCTTCTAGCGAGTCTTAATTTTAAAACCGTAACAAAACAGACGAGCGCAGCTCTTTGTTTATATTTTACATGGATATTGAAAAGTATTTGTGAGCTTGTGTTTCATTGATAAAACGGTGAAACGCTGTACAGCAGGTGGTTTTAGCAACATATTTCCATAAATCAGGCCGAGAATGATTAAATCACTCGTGCGGAAATAAAAGACATCAGGTGGACCAAACGTAGATGTTCTGACTCAGTGGGTTGGATTTTAATTCGTGGAAAGAATTTAACTGTGCAGCCACACTCGAGCCAAAGCTAGTTTTGTACAGCAGAGACACGAGTTAAACATTAAGTTTTGTTTTTATGATGGCTGTTTATCCATAACATTCGTTTGCATTCACGATGACACTGAGACTGACTGTGTTTGATCAGCAGAACTTGAAGCCTGCAGAACCGATTTAGGTTCAAACATTTTCATCAAAACCAGTTCTTTTCACATTGTCTCTTCTTAATTTTGTCCTCTAAAAAAATTGCAACATTAGGCATTGAACACATGCACATCCTTTAAGAAGGTGGATTCTTAAAGGTCCTGTGGTCCGGTGCTTACTGTCTTGCTTCAGACTCTCGTGGCTCGAGGTGTGTGTGTTTAATCTGCAGGGGCAGCACAGGCACGCCGGGCACTTCCTGGTGTAACATTGTTACATCACTATGTTACAGTCAGTTGTTTTCCAGGAGAGAGTGAAGCAGCTGCTCAGAGCGCAGGATTCAGGAGGATTAATGAGAAATGCATGAATTAACCCCAAAAACCACTTTGGGGGGATTTAATAAGGAAAAAACATCACAACATGGTTAAAAGCTCCAACAAATGATTTTTCATGATATAGAACCTTTAAAGGAAGAGACTAGAAAAACACCCAGCTTGAGCTGAAACCATGCAAGCGCCCCCTACTGGCTGGTTCACTATTCAACAGTAGAAGAAGGCAGATCTACTTATCAGTGTCAGCTGAGGATGTAAAACATGCAGGCCTGCAGTTCCCAAGGAGCAGGAATACTGCTGTATATCACTCCCATCCCTAGTCTTTCTTTTATTTTGATCTCTTCCAGCCACAAATTGAAGCGTCTTGTTTAGTATTTGCTAAATGTTTTATTTATTAGCTCTGGTTGTTGTTTCTTCTCCATCTTGGCTCAGGGCCGTTTCCTACAGGGTGTTTGTAGAGATTCTTGTCAGAAAACGCTCCATAAACCTGCTGGAAAGGTTTACGAGGACGAAAACAGAAAAACTGCACGCTGTAAAACAAAATCTGTGACAATAAAGATGGAGAAACAGCATCATAACACGTCCTCTGTGGTTTTGAGGGAAGCAGTTAGTTAAATCTCTCATGTCTGATGTTCTTTTTTTAATACGTGCCACGTCCTCTGTTTGCCTGCTGCCTCTGGGCCAGTGATTATAACACAGAGGTGCTGCTTACCTGATGATACGTCTCTATACGTCACCAGGAACATGACTCATGCCTCATTTTGTCGTGATTATCAGTCTCCTCTTTACTGCGTCCCTGTTGAACACATTTATAAACATTAACACCAGTCCTCACACTCCCGTTTCTCTTTCACTGCAAGTCAAACAACAAAAATCAACTCAAAAAGAGGAAAAATACTTGTACTCTAATATGGTAATTGATATTTTCAGAGGGATGTGTTGCCTTGTCAGAGAAAGCACAATCAAGAGACATGACCTGATTACTCATCCGCTCTGCGTATGTGCTTTTCAGTGTGTGGCGTGGCTTTTTCTCTCCCGAGCATTCATTTTGTATTCTGTGAAGTCCTAGAAATAGCATTCCACATCTCAAGATGCTGTGCAGTCTGCCAGGGCGCTCAGCTGACAGCTGCCCGGTCAAAGGAAAAACAAAAGGATTCTCTGGGTCGACCCACATGGAGGAAGAGAAGAAAAAGACTTTGTTTCAATTTAACATGCGTTCAGGTCGACATCAAGTTACATTAGTAATTAGGGCAGGCGGCGTCTTCAAGGAACTGTTCTTTGTGTGAAGGGGAAAAAAAAAGGAATGACTGTCGAGGAAGAATCCTCCATAATGAGGGCATTTTGGGATGAAGTGGCAGATAAATCTACAAATCCCCTCACAGATGGCAGATACCGCTTCACTGATTCCATCAAACCTTTCAGCAACAGTGTCTCTCCAACATTATTCTGTGTGAAAATCCCTTGAGTTCTTTATTCTATGTTAAAATCCCTTTTTCAAACAGATGGAAACACAGAAAATCTATTTTATGACTCAGATTTTATCCAGATGAACTAAAAAGAACAAATCTTCAGAGGAAAAGAAACCTTCCTGCGACCGATGATCAAAACAGACAGATACTATGGCTCAGAATGAAAAATTGACTCTTTATATTCTCATTTTTTAGGGTTATTAACAAGATTTTTATGCTTAAACTGATGATAATTGGAGTCACGGGCCTAATTTTTCCAGGGTCAGATGCTAAAAAGTTTGGGAAGCACTTTGCAAGGGCCATGAAACCCCTAACACCAGTAATCAAGCATGAAAAGTTAGATATAATCGTGCTGAATACTTGCAATATTCCAAGTCTAGTGGCTTGAATTTGACACATGTTTTGCACCATCGACTATGGAGGTACCAGGAACTTTTGCCCCTCCTTTCCACTGGACGCGTAGCGGTGCAGCGCGTTCTTCTTGTGAAATCAACCGCATGTCCCGTCCCACTGGGAGCGTTTTAGACGCATATTACTTGCAAAATCGTTCCATCCAGCTGGTCCCGGGAGATAAACGAAATCACATGAGAATCACATTTTGTCAGTACACAAAACAACAAGCAGGGAGAAAGACGACAACATATCTCCAGAATGTATGTGGCTTATTTTTGACACCACCTACGAACTTTAAACCCGTAACAGGTCCTGTATTTTTTGTAGTCAAGCAAACAGAAATCTATACTTGTCTTTTATTTTGAAACTTCTGGGTACAAATGCTTGATTTCCTGTCTGTCTCATCCAAACTAAACTGTTAAGCTTTAGAAGTGTAGTGCGTAAAAAATAGAACTGCCGCGTAAAGGCCGTTATGCTTCTGACACGCGTCTGATTCGCGTTGCTTGTGCCTGGTGAAAACGGTCCCATTGACTTTAATGGTTGGTATCAGCCGCGTGTTACGCTTCACTAATGATGCTGATGCGTCCGGTGGAAATTAGGGGTTAGAGAAGTGGTGTCAACATTTGGATGAGGAAGGCCTTTACGACTGAATGGATAGCGGATCGTGGCCTCCCACCGCCATCAGGGTCAATAGTTGTGCTTAAACTTTCAAGTCAGAGCATGATTTATAGAAAGAACTCAAGATTTTCCAGCCTTCTAATCAGAGTTCAAGATCTCACCTGCCACTATCATGAACTTTTCTGTTATCTGATGTCTCAGCCACGTGTTATTTAACAGGACCCAATCGGTTTATCTGCATCTGAACAGCATCCTTCTGTACCTCTTTTTGCTCTTGTAGTTTCTACAGTCAGCAAACCTCCCTCTGAAACTCTTGCATTGTTGCACCGTGTGATATTACCCAACTCCCCCTGGTCCATCTGTTCACGCTAAGGCAGTGCATGGGGTGACTTTGTGTGCCAGCGCCGACCGCTTCCATCTGGTAACGAGGTGCTAAAGAAAATGGTAGCAAGTCAATAAGAGCTTTTCCAGCAGGTCGATGAGGGATTTCATGTGGTTCTGGTGCAGAGGTGTTGGAACAGTGATAAACAGCAGGGTAACACGTTACCTCAACTCATATAACCAATAAATCTCCCCTGTGATGTCTCGCCTTCGAGCTGGACCCTCAAAATTACTCAACAAATTCTCTGAATAACCAAGAAGGACTCAGTACAGCAGATGGAAAGTGTTTAGACACCTTTTATTTTTAGTCTTATTAAAATGCACAGCTAGACATTCTCAAGCACATGTGAAAACTTTCTTACCAGAAAATTTTCACATGCTGTTTAAATAAAAACCTGCATTTTACTGACTGTCAGTGAGCACATTGACATTTACTTGGAGTGATTTATCTCCCCGCTGCCATGACAATACTCTCAGATTAAAATGCATCATTTCGTAGAGCCACTGACACTGACACAAGATTTGTATCAGTGTCATAGAAGGTTATATTATAACAATATACACCTGCAAACCATCCAGGATTGACTTTAGCTGTTTACTCTGACCTCACATGCGTCTTTTGATCATGTGATTTTTGTTCCCTTTTAAGCTCAAATTAGCTCAGCCGTGGCTTTTATGTCATGGTGACTGTGTTTACAGAGAGATGAATGTATTACACTGACCTGAACGCTTCAATCAATACTCTGCGCCGCTCAGAGAGAAGTGAGGATTTAAAGAAAATGTTGCTTTCAACCTGCTCTGGACTAAACACACAGAGAGAACAGCTGGTGAGTATAATGTAGCGGCGGGATTGAAACGGTGTGAAGTCAGGGGTGAGATGAAACGTTCTGTTACACCTGCGTCTTTTAGTTTGTCCACTCAAAGAGAAATAGTCTGTGGAAATGCCACTTATACAGAGATCAACAGGATTTACTGACGTGAAAAATCAGCTTTTATTTAATGAATCAGTCAGTAACATGAAAATCTTGTTGTTTTTTTTTTGTCGGGTTGTTGGTACTAGTTCTTACCATCGTTACCTCCAGCTCCTCATACCACCTGTACTTCATTTGTAATCAGCACACCTGTGTTTACCTTTCCCAGTGTAACTTAGTTTTGCTCCATCCTTGTCAGATCATCTGTTTTCCTCCACACAGAAAACATTAAAGGTTGAACAATTTTATAAAAAGCTAGATTTCTAAAAAAAAAAAAAAAAAAAATCCTCCACAGGGCATTTAGAGTATTTCCTTTAAAAGTTATATTTGAATTAAAATATCATAAAATATGGATTTTGATGGGCACGACGTTGGTATTATGTTTACATCTACCAGCCAATAGCGGCACAATTGCAGGTTGCCTAATACAGTAAATAGTCTCAGGCTGGTACTCTGGAAAATGGCAGAAGTTTCATTATCCTTCTCAGAAGAGGAGCGACTAGAGAAGATCAAAATCCAGACTGAATTTAGGTGAAACTACAATAGATGGATCCAAATAAAACAACTTCACGCACGTGGAAATGTTGAACCTACATCCCGACAGCTGGAAACCTTGTTCTGTTGTTGCAGCTACAACATCCAAACACTAGATGTCGCTATAGTGTTCATGTTCCATATCCAACCTTTACGCCTCCTTCAAGCAGGATGTAGATTTCTAGATTTCACTGGAATCTAAAAAGAGGATGATATGGTCTCTGTGCGGTCTTGATGAACTCTTCAGGTCAAGACCATTTAAAGAATGCACTGGGTTGAAGATGGTTTTGAGATTGCTCGAGTTCTTTGTGGTGTATTATAGTGGCTTGTTGGGGTTCTGGGTGCACCTGTGTCTGGCTGCTCAACACATGGACGCCTCATACTCAGTAAGGAATATTTGTAGTTTTACTGTATTCAGTTAGAACGCTACTTGTTTTGATATACAGGCTGTTATGATCATGAAGTTTTGTCTGATAAATAATGATGTCTGCTTGTGTTTTTCTGACTTGATTGATAAAGTCCGTCTGTCAATGGGTCACACTGCTTCTTTTGTCCTAATTGGGAAATCACACTTTTCACTGGATTGAGTGACGTGACATTTACACACTGCTCAGAGCCTGAAACCTGCTGACGCTGGTATTTGATGTTCTATCGCATGATCCAGTGAATCGCTGACAGTTTTATCCCCCTCAGAATGAATATCTGGTTGTTTTACATAAATCATCTTCAGTATCTGTTTACATGTCCGCTGTTTATGTGACAACACGTGGAATCAGGATGATAAACAGGTATTTGTGACATTAGCATGTAGGCTGCACGACACCTGAGCACTTCCTGTCACCGAGTCCATTTGTTAATATATCCAGTCAGAGTTTTTCTGTTTAATATGATCATTTACTTTCACAATTGTAGATAAGATCACTTGACCTCCACTTAAACTCTTGACACACAGCTTAACTTGTAGAAGTTTGTGTTTTTCCCTCTTTTCATTTCACCGTCTTTTAAACTCCGAGCTAAATCAGAACCATTTTTTCTGTCAGTGCTAGAGCATAAATGATAGATGTTACAGTGGAAACTGTTTCAAATGAAGGTTAGAGTCAAACCGCAATAAATCACAATCCTACCTGACCTTCTCTGCATCTGCTCTGACAACACTGCTCTGCTGCCCGCCGTGATTAATTCCCTATCAAATAATGCTCCTGTTACAATCTGGCTCCAGCTGATGCTATAATTACTGTGGCGTGTCACTGCACTGATATGCTAGTTTAAGGAAGGAGTCACCACATGTCACAACACAGACCAAACAGAGACTGAACATGATGAATGCATGAAACGTCTGGCAGCTTCTTTTAATAAACACACCATCCATGTCCAAGGACACGTTTATCCTCAGGTGCTGCAGACAATCTGATTTCCTGTTGCTTTTGTTTGCGATTGATTTCATTCTGCTCTGTTGCGCCTCAGTGGATTTTCCCATGAGACAGTTGATGTGTAAAACAGAATATTCTATTGATTCTTGTTCCTTCTTCATGGCTTTGTACAAGGACACCAAGTAGAAAAACTTTATTTCTTTTTTTTTTGGTTGTGATGATCTAAGTTTCCACTGAAAGTAATTACTTCAGACAGAGGAATTAAAAAAAAGAACACAAATGACTGTAAAATTAGTCAGAGACTATTTGCATGGCAATAAAAAAGTTTCCAGATCTCCAACAGGGCAAAATGTTTCGTTCTATCATTTATATCATGTATGAAATAAAATGACTTCAGATGGAACATTAATAAAAATAGAATATTTGCCTGATAATAAAAAAAGTTTATCAAACAAAGTGACTTCAGACTGAAAATAAAAGAAAAATCTAAAAGTTTGCAGACGCTATTGGGTCAAATTCTGTTTTATTTCACCTGTATACTGATTTAAAGGCCTTGTATCATGCAAAATCAACATATTGGAACTTTTAACCATGTTGTGATGTTATTTCCTTATTAAACCCCCCCAGAGTGGTTTTTGGCCTAATCCATGCATTTTTCAGCAATCCTCCTGCATCCTGTGCTCTGAGCAGCTGATCCACTCTCTCCTGGAAAACTACTGACTATAACATAGTGATGTAACAATGTTACACCGCTGCCCCTGCAGATTAAACACACACACCCCGAGCTGTGAGAGTCTGAAGCAAGACACTAAGCACCACCGTTTTGTTGTATTTTACTTTCTAAAAATGTCTCAGTGAAAATGTGCATTTGGCTGTGAAAATTACAGGAATTTATTCACTTTTTTATTCAGGCAGCTTGAGGGGCAGCACTCATGATGAGTGGGGCCTGGAGGAGAGATGGGATTTTAGGTAAACAGAGTGTTTTACTTCCTGGTCTGAGAATAACTCAAGAATATAAGTTATAATTTAGAACAAATGAAGACTATAAAACACTAAAGGTAAGAGTTTATTATATGTCTATCCCAGATGTTGACAGCTGTAAAATAACAGGATGGACAGCAATCAGTCCTAAACAACCACAGGAATTAAAAACTTCCTGGTTCTTTTACAGACACTGTAATTTCCCAAAGGTCTCTTTGACCTCGTTTCCCCATAACAGCTGAACAGCTACAATCCTTGTTAAAAATCTCTGACAGTGTTTAATTAAAGGTTTAAATTAAAAACAGGAGGCTGCAGAATGGTGTTCGTGTCAAATGTTTTCAATATATCAAAAGAAAAAAAGCCACATTTAGGTGAGTTTAAATTGCAAAGTGAACAAATGATTGAATTTCGTCAGATTCTGGGATCTGAGATATTTTTTCATGTGGGGCGGGAATCATTATTTTCATGATGGATGAATCATCCGGTTGATAAAATGCGGTCTCGTGTTACTCCTGGGATCGTGTTTGGATTTTGGACAACTCATTTGTATTCAGTCTCATTATTGATCTATTTACTTGGCTCTGCAGATGTAAATCACTAATTCGCAGCATCTCACTGCAGCACTTGCAACATCCTCAGTCATAAAACACAGTGATCAGTGTTGTTCTGTACCTCCCCAGCAGACACAGCTTGTGGTCCTTCTCTCACAGTCAGGGTGATTTATTCTCTCACCATTTGGTTCAGTTAGTTTCTCATAATCTAAGCGAAGCATCGTTTTGTGTGTTAACTGTGGAGTCTTCAAAAATATTCTGCATCTGTAGTATCTGAACACATAGCAGAATGAGAATTATCTGTTAGTTTAATAATATTGTCAGTTGTTAAAGATGTGGTTTGTTTGTCTTACATTCAGGGACAAATAAAGACAAATGTGACCAACTTAAAGAAGGACCAAAAAGAGACTTTAATTCCAGGTAGCATCAGTTGATCTGTAGTTACTTTTAGACTTGCTGCAGTTTAAAAAGTCACAAACCTGTGACTGCTGTGACACGATTCAGCATCATGTTCAGCCTGTGTCAAGCCTTGTGGGCCAAAATGTGGCAGAAGTCTCAAACTGAAGCGTGAGCTAATCAGACACGACCTCGTCCCTGATTCCATTCTGTTGTAAGGTTAACTTCCTGCAGCCGAAATCTGTCACAGATGTTCTCTGTGTTGAAGTGACTAAAGTCTTTAACGTTAATATTAGAAATGATCATCTTTACATTGTCTTTTTAAAACACATTTATCTCAGTTTTTATCTCTATTCATTCAGAACACTTGACTACTTTCACATAAATCTTAGTTTTCTATTAATACACAACACAGCATCTGTACACAACATCTGGACTCTCATGATGTTTGAAAGATTCTCAGAGGGGCTCGGCTGATCAAAAGATGTGATGGTAGGAGATGAGAATCAGCTGGATACTTTAAATCTTTTTTTTATTTTTTTTTATTTTTAAAAATTAAAATTCTTTTTAAATTGAAGTGCTCCAAATGAATCTATTGTGTCTCATAAATCTCTCAGTTCTTGTTAGTTAAATGTGGTATATGGAATATTTTCATTAAAAGCTATATTTTGAACAAAATAATGCCTCCACGGGGTGTTTAGAGGAGTGTAAAATGAAAATGCTGGATTTTCTTTAAGAATTATATTTTAATTAAAATTCAATAAAATATTTATTCTGACGGGAACGACGTTGACATTATGTTTACATCTACCAGCCAATAGCAGGCAGAGCAGCTATGGTGAATAGTCCGAAATAGCGAGGCTGTTACAGTGGAGGGTGGCGAGTCTGCGGGTCGAAAAGTTGTTTCGGAGTCCAGGTGATTGTGGATTGTGTTGTCCTTCTCGGGAGACGAGTGACTGGATATGATCGGGGGCCTGAGGAATTTTCACAGCATTGGAGCACATGCAGGGGTCGAGAGCCTGGAACCCTGATGGCTCGAAGCCTTGTTCTGCCATTTTAAACAAAAACTGAATGTTTTAATTCAGTTGTGTTAAAATATTGTTGTGTGAAACTGGAATCAAGTGAAATGCGTCGGACTGAAATAGACTAGTGTTGAATAAAACTTGTTTACCTGATAGCATCACACACACACAGGGCCAGTTCAGAGTCACCAGTTAAGCTAACGGGCATGTTAGCTTAACATGCCTAAGCTAACGGGCATGTTAGCTTAACTGGTGACTGAGGGAGTTACACTGTTTATCATGTCTGTGTGAGTTATGAATGAATTCATATACTGTTCGTTCAGAAACATAATTTCTTCTCTCATTTTTTAAATAAACAAATTATTTAACCATTTTCCCCGTGCATGCTAAATCAGTTTAGCTCTGAGGCAAACACCCACAGTTACTCACTCATATGCTTGACAGGAGATAACCGTGTCCATCCATGATGAAAATTGAAGATGTCTCATCTACTTGAATGTTTTTAAAGCTGTAGAATCCGATTTGAGGAACCCACGCACAACAGCAGCTGTCGTTTAATAAGAAGCTGACATCCCAGGTATTGACTTTCAGCGTAAATCTGAGACTGAACGAGTAAAAGGCAAAGTTTGTGCACTGATCTGCTTATTTTAGGTGTTGATCATTGTTTTACATTATGCTATAAACAGAGTTCTACGCATTACCTCTAAATGTGTAAATAAATGGATGAAAACTGTGTGAATAATTTTGTGTGATTCGAGTTTTCTCCAATAATCACCTCTTTCCTTGCTGACAATTGAGTTATGAAGAGTTCTCACTGGCAAATGAAGTCTCAGAGAAAACCGGCACGAACGTAATTAACAGCTGCCGAGGCTTCGGGATCCAATTATTCCTGCTCTTGGCTCCTCTGATGAGCTGATAATTTCACTGTGAGTGGAAAAAACAGGATGTGACTGTGAAAGGAAGTGAGAAAATTCAGGAAAAATTCAGAAGCTATTTAACTGGAATTTAAAAAGTACATTAATATTTTATCATTCATGATTAAACAACAAATTTCAAGCTCCAAAGACCAAAGTGATCAACTGACAGACAGACTGAGCCTTTGAAATTTTGTTGCTTTTTAAAGCAGCAGACTTTATTATTTGGTTTAGTTTTTTGGCTGCAAATAAATCTGTAGCCATAAACTGCAAGTTGGGCAAATTCTTACAGCAAATCAAGCAGGACTAAAGCTTCCAAAAGAAGATGTTTTTTTTTGTGTGAATGAACACAGTATCCAGTTCTAGTCTTGATGAATATCCAAGTATCTTAAGTGTTTCCAAATTTCAGGATTCTGAGCTGTACTGACTGAGGTGTGCAAGGTAAGTATAAAGAGTGCGAGTACACTGCCTTGTGGTACTCCTTTACTGATGCCATAATACTATAATGAAAACTTTATTCCGGTAAATCTTTCAGAATCAACTTTTACATTTTATTGTTCTCCTTTGTGTTCTTGTGATCTCAACGTAAATACATAAATAAAAATAAGTTATTTTGTCCAGAGAGCAGTCAATAAAATGTTAAGTAAGATTTATTAAAATCTTCCACTTCTTGAAATAAATTACTGACCTATTGATAATTAGCCTGATTTTTCTTCGATCTTGTCGCAGATCATTTTAACCCCCTTTCTTTGGCTCTGCGCCACATCAATGGATCTGAATAAGAGCAATGACAAATATTATCTCTTTAAGTGTGTCACAGTTTCATGATCAAAACATCACTGTTAACAGCACTATGATAACATTTATAAAAATTCTGCCATCTTCATTAAAGCTTGATTAAAAATCATAAAGGATTCATCGTCCTTCACTGTTACATCTTTTAGAAATGACAGAATGAAACATTAAGTCTCATGTCATTTTTCGGTTAGCTGGAAAGCTCTTTAGCTCATACATAATGTAAAATGTCTGTATTTAGAACAAACTGCTGTGTTGGCCTATTTATGATCCATAAAAGGACGAAGCACTGATTCATTTAAAGTTCAGTAAAAACACTGACAACACAAGCACTTGGTTTAGTTTAATCTTACACAATAAACTGATTTTTTTTTTTACTAAATAATTAATGAATGAATTAAACAAATATTTATGAGCTTTCAGGACAAGTTCATAATTCTGGTGCTGGATGATTTGTTTTTCACCAGATGCCCAAACAGCCAGTGACAGCTCTAATATCCAGAACAAAGACAAATAAAGGGAAAATCTTTGAGTGAGCAGACAAAAACTGAAAAACTACATCTAACTAAAACATATTTTTCTAAATTATTATTATTATTTTACCAATAAATCTTTGTAATAAGATTTTCCTCTCATATTTTTCTTTTTTGTTCAGGCAAAAAGGGTCACAACACCAAAAAATGAATGCTGCGCCCTTTAAACTCACCAAATTACCACAAATGGAGGAATCAGGACCCACAGCACATCTAACGAGGTGATATCATTGGAAAATATTCTCATGACGTTATGAGGAACATTAGATTTGAATCTTATTCACAGACAGATAGAAGGACCGCTGATTCTGAAATAATTTCTCTGAAAGAAATTTGCCACATTTATCACAACAGAATGTACATTTATTCCACATTCCAAGATTTTTTGATGAGTGTCCTTTTTCTTTTTGCTTTTATCTTACGTGCAACCAAACGTGCACAAGACAATAACAATTTCTAACCTCCCTACTAACTAATGACATTTTAAGCCCTGAATTAGATATTCCTGTTGGATTTATTGCGACTGTAAGACGCTCCTTACAATGTTGACACAGAGTTAATTGCCACAGCATTCCAATTCACCTTCAGTGTTGCTCCATGCTAATTAAAATCACAGCCTTGCTGCAGCAGAGGTGGAGGCAGTTTCATCTATGCAACCAGCTGAGGTTCCTGTTGCATTGCCTGGGGATAAACTCCAAAATCTCATTTGAGTTGTTTCAACTTTTCTCTGAGATGAGTTGACTTTTAGCACATATGGCTCTGGGTATTTTTTGATGATGTTTTTATTGATGCATTTGGCTCCTTTTGGGAGGAAAATATCCTCCTAAATCCTGCCACATGTTGAGTAGCTTGTGTGTATGTGTTAGGTGTGAGAATCTGCTTTAGTTCAGTTGGGTTAAATTGTACTTAATAACACCTAAAGTCATCTAAATCCCTTCAACAGGTCCAGATTTAAACCCAATTATGCACAACCAATATAATCTGATTGTAATATTAGCATTTTCAAGGATAAATTCATATTCAAGAAGAAATCACAACTGTAAATTAAGAGTTTGTATTTTGTGAATTCTTGAAATTGTCACTTTTTAATTATATTCTCATAGAGAACAGATATTTGTATGTGATTTGGTCGAAACAAGAGTTTATAATTTGCCAGTTGTAAATTCACGTCTTTTTGACAGTAATCTTACCTCATTGAAATGTCAATAGGTAAGAAAATGTCTCATAAAAACACTTGCTGGTTGAGTTGAATCTTTTTTTTAACACAATTCCCACCCTAAGCAGCACGGAAAAAAAAAACTTTCTTTGAAGGAACTTCCAGCAGAACCAAGAAACGTCCAGCAGGCTCAGGATGAGCAGTCTTCTACCTTGACCTTCTAGGGGTCTGAGAGGAAAAAGATAATCACAGATGGATTTGGGCAAGTTGTCGTTCTATGGGTTAAAGTTCATATCAGCAATAATAATAATATAAACATGGAGAATAAAGACAGCAGAGTGAAGAAATGTGGTCAGTATGTCCTCCAGCAGTCTGAACATATAGTAGCATAACTAAAGGGATGGATCAGGACAAGCTAAGCTAATGCTAACTATAAGAGTGAGCAGAAAATAAAGTTTTAAGCCTAGACTGAAAAGTAATTTAATTGCTGAACTTGATTTGATCTAAAAGAAGAATCACTTGTAAACAGGTTTATTGTAGGATTATGTTAAATAAAAATGAAATGACTCAAACAGAATGTAGGCTAAAGAGATATTTTACAAAAACTGCCTTTGAATTAGAAATACAGCAGAGCATTAACCTCTTTGGTTCATCTGGTTATAAAATCTCTCCCAGTCTGAGAGTAGTGGCTCTAATCTCATCACCAGGATGATGACTGAGTGACGCAGAGGCTTTTCCTCTTTCCTTTTTTTCCCCCCACTGAGGAGAGACAAACAGGAACGAGGGGTCTGCTGAACGAATAGAAGAACCGCTGGTTGTGACAGTGACAGTCCCCCCTCCCCCTCCCCCACTCATCGTCTTCTTCATCATCATCCCCCCCGCCTCAGCAGCATCATCATCCTCAGCAGCAGCTTCATCAGGAGCAGAAGCAGAACCCGCGTCAGCAGCGTGGATCATAGTAAATAATCTGTATCCATCTTCACTTCAGGGGAGGAGGAAGATGGAGACATGGCAGCTGCAGATGAGCAAATGTAAAGAAATCCGACCAAATCTGTTTTTATGACACAAAGCTCCGCTAAATGTGTCGGTAGGAACTAATTAAAGAACACGAGGTAAGAATGTTTTAAGGATTTTTCTAGTCGCAGCTGTTAATTTCAGAACTAATTAGTGATAAAACACGGATTATTATATTAAAGGCAACTGGATTAACGAGATCTTGTAATTAACATTATTAAAGTGTAGATTTATGGTGCTATTATTTATTTTAAGGTAAACAGAATGAATTCGTATTTTTTGATGATTTATGTCTTTATGAAATATCCAGTATGAAAAGAGCAGAGAAGGAGAATAAACATGACTTTAAGGGATATTTTTTTTCTCAAAGCGTTTTAAATATTTATTTTTAGAGTTTGATCTCGTTCATATTTCGTAGCGAAGTTGCTCTAATATGAATGTATTATAAAAAGGAGGAGCGTTGGGGGGGAGCAGGAAAACAGGAGTGTCTATCTGCCCCCTGGTGGTTTGGATTCAATCGGGTTTTAACATAAATCTGAAAAAAAGAGTGTTGAAATGTTTTTGTTGAGGTATTTAGAGAAAACACTTTATTTAAATTTTCTATGACAAATCGTATATGATTTTCTCTGTAAGAGACCTGAAATGATGGTTCAAACTCTTCAGCATCATTTAAGAATTGCTCAATTATTATGTACCGCTCCATTCATCTCCTTAGTGGCCCACATCAGCCTCTCCTGTGGATTCCTGTTATGTAATCTCATTCCCATCAGACTGCATCACCCTCAGAGTGTTTGCTGCTTGGTTTCAATGAGCTCACGTGGGACTTGTAGCCTACATAAAAATGTGAGGAAAATCTCCTATTTTTGACTCAGATATAAGGATGTGATGAGGATATATTTTTTTTTTTTTTAGATTTCCCCTGTTCGACACCCTGAAATCATGGATGGATCTTCATCTTCGCTCCAGTATGGGTCAAAAAAGCGTGTCAAGATCCACCCGAACACGGTGACGGTGAAATACGCCACGCACTTCCCCCAGCCCGGTGATGAAGGGTATGATGATGCACCCTCCTTTGAGGACTTTGGCACCTTCGCAGAAGCAAATACAGGAAAAAGGCTTGTGTCAGATTCAAAAGGGGGAAGGACTTTCTTTGGAACCATGGAGACTCAGCCTAGACAGGCAAGTGTGCAAAGAGACAAAGGGGTCGAGGGCCAGCTGGCCAGCTTTGGCGAGGCTAATGTGTTGGCCTCCAGGGTGACCTGGATGGCCTTGTTTGGTGCAGCCGTGGCTCATGGCTGCGTGTCTCTGATTACTCGTCTAGCAGCTGATCGCTCTAAAGTTCCCTCTCTCGAGCTACTCTTCATCCGCTCTGTGATCCAGGTTTTGTCCATCCTGGTGGTCTTCTACTACCATGAGGCCCCCTTTGGCCCCAAAGGCTACCGACTTCGTCTCTTCTTCTACGGTGTCTGCAACGTAATCTCAATCACGTGCGCCTACACATCCTTTGCCATAGTACCACCCAGCAATGGCACCATCATGTGGCGAGCCTCCACCACAGTGTTCAGTGCAATACTGGCATTCCTGCTTTTGGATGAGAGGCTGAGCTACACGGACGTGGTCACGGTGGTGGGAAGCGTGTTCGGTCTGTGCCTCGTCATGGTCCCAAACGTAGCGGATGAGGAGAAGTCTAGGCTGGGGTTTTGGAAGGAAGCCTTCGGCTACACAATGACAGTGATGGCAGGCTTAACCGCGGCCCTGTCCATGATCGTCTACAGAGCCATCAAGGAGCGCGTCAGCATGTGGACGGCGCTCTTTACCTTCGGATGGACTGGAACGGTGTGGGGAGCCTCCACCATGTTTATCATGCAGGAGCCTATCATTCCTTTGGATGGGGAAACCTGGGGCTATTTGATTGGGATCTGTATCTGCTCCACAGTGGCTTTCCTTGGAGTCTACTATGCTCTGAATAAGTTTCACGCAGCCTTAGTTAGCACCGTGCAGCACCTGGAGATCGTGGTCTCCATGTTTCTGCAGCTCATCGTGCTGAGGATGATCCCGTCTGCGTACGACGTGATCGGAGCTCTGGTCATCATGATCAGCGTGTTCACTCTAACTGGAGTCAAGCTGTACAGAGTGAGCAGGGCCATTCGGCAGGATTATCAAGAGATTCTGGACTCGCCTATCAAATGAGATTCTAGAAGACGTTCTACTTGTTTACAGTGTTGCTTGGTTGTGCAATTTAACGAATGTCTGGATCTTCATCTGATGATTTTGTATTGCTGTGCTGTCAAACGAGTACCAGTTGTGTAACTAACGTCTTAATATTTATGTGTGAAACTTGAAAAAAACTTGTAATATTGTGACCAATTCCCTCTGATAGCACTGCTTCGATGTCACAGTCAGTAAAAAAAAAAAAAGGCAGAACTGAACCATAAAACCAACAAGTGTAGTCCTCTGTTGTCACACTGCCAAAACTGTATAAATGTCAACCAAGAAACATTTATTGTGTAAAGAAGGGAGAAAAAACCCAAATAAATACTGTGTTGAATAAAATAACTGGTACCAGTTTTCTTAGCTTTAATTGGTTGCTAGTTAAGGCATGTTGATTTCTTTCAAAAACTTGTAAACGGGTCAACGAAGACACAAAATATTCTTAATATAACAGACTGTGAATTAAATCTACAGGTTTATCTCTAAATTTATGGGTCTAAAATAGAAATATGTCATATTTTGTGCTCAAGCTGCAGCTCCACGGGCTGCTTGATATTTTACAGTGGTGATTACCTCTCTGGACGTGGCTTCTGTTTACTTTCAGATGAATGTCAAACTAATGCCCAGAGGCAGGTGCACTACACTGTACTGAATTAAATCCCCCTTAACAACGCAAGTCCATCTGCTTTATTTTCTTGTATCGGTCAAGTCCAGTGATGTTGCTTTTAGAAAACCAAGCCAAGCTAAACAGTCTCTGAGATTTCACCTAAAGGCAAAGTAACTGCGATGGAATGAAATAGAGACACAGTAGTGGTGAAAGGAAGAGCAGAAAAAGGGCAGGATGCGAATTATACAGCAACAATCTGGGAAGGGGTCGATTTCAGGCTGAAGCCTCATAACTAGGACTGTAATTACATTATCCCATGATATGATACGTATCGTGATACATTGCTCACGATACGATACACGATACGATACATAATACGATACATTTAAACTTTTCTTTGTTTTGCATTTTCAACAAAACAAAACTCTTATTAGCAAAACTAATATGTCACAAAATAAAATTCTTACTTAGAAATATGTAATAAGAGTTATTTAATAAAGCTTCATGTATTTTTAATAGCTGCAGTAATTGCAGATACAAAGCCACTGATTCACTTTCACATCAGTTCAGAGTCTTTTTTTCAGAGAAAAACCTTTTTTATACAATGTTAGAGCGCATGTTGTCCCACCTTGTGGTGGACAGCACAACACGTTTACTATATTGATATTATCAATATTGGACCTCACAATACGATATTGCTCCCAGTATCGCGATACATCTGTACATCGGGGTATCGTTATAGCCCTACACATAACTAGCCCAGGGATTTCTTTTTTAACTGTAATGTCTGCCAACTGTATGTTGATTAGGCTACAGCAAATCACATTCAGCTCACAGGGAAATAAAACATCTATCTCATCCAATGTCTTATTCTGGAGCTGAAAAAAAGGACGTATAACAACAGACTCCTACAAAGTAGCTCAAAGAAGGAGGGAGATGTTGCTACCAAATTTACAGCATGTCTATTTCTCGCTATCATTAAAGGTAGCATAATCTAATTGAATTAAATCAACATTTGATCTAATTCAACATTTGGTTAATCTGCTAAAAGAGAAATAATAAAATAAACAACTTATCATAAGAGAAGTTTTTCTTTAACTTATCCTTTTCTGAACTTCATTTTAGGATTTAACTGCCTATAATAATAATGAAGATGATGATGATGATGGATGATGATGATTATTATTATTAGTGAATTAATAATTCAACAGAAAAGCATAAATCATGTTATCAATATTGACAAATAATTTAAGAAATTACAGCAACACTTGTTTTAGTTTAACAGAACATTTCATAATTTTATTTGGCTTAAAAATCTATCTGTCATTTAAATACAAACATTTCAATTGTTCTGTATCATATGGTTCCTCACCTGCTTTATATAAGAGTTTAAAAGAAACCGTCCTTCCTTTATAAAATAAGAGCTTTACAATAGCATGGAGTATATTTATTACATGGAAAATAGTGTAAATATTTAGTTCTTTTAGAGACACTTAATGGTGACAATGATCAGGATGCTGCAGTCTCTATCAGTTGTCTTGCTGACATGGACTTTTAGTTTTTTTTTCCCTGGAAATTCAGCTGCTTCAGGACAAAGTTCATTCAGGTTTTCATTACTTTGGGGCAAATCTGCACCAAAAAGTCAAAGCTTTATTATTTATTATATTGTAACATTATTTACACACATAAAGCATAAAAATGTATTAAAAGCATCAAGTATTAAGGCGTGTTTTAAGATGTTTTATCCTGTATTAAACTGCAAACTGGCTTCTCGTGCCTCAACAGGCGCAATTCTCTAACAGTCCAGAAGGGGGCGCGCACACCCCATTTTTCTCACAGTTTGAACAAGAAAATGATTTTTCTTTGAGTTTTTGTGGGAGATCCATAAAAAATATATAAAAAACAAACCAATTGCTTTTCAGTATGAAAACAGAACAACACAATTTCTCTTTTCATTCATTGTAACACAGTTAATACTGATATGTACATCATGTCACTGTTTTCAAGTGAGGACACTGAACATGTTTGCACAGAATATACCCAAAATGTTGCTAATATAAAACTGTTCTGTGAAATGACAATCCACTGATGTCACAGCAAATAAATAAAATGGTGCACAAGCCACATGAGCTGTTTATTTCCATCCAAAATGGGCAACATTGCAATGTTACGACTCAGTTTGTTGTTGTTTTGTTTCTCCCCCTAAATTTAAAGAGTGACGACACTGGTTATACATTCCACTCTGCTATTATTATAGAGTTGTTTTGGGATGGAGGGGAGCAGAAAGAAGAGCAGCAACATGAAGAGGAGGCCCATCTGTTTGAGCAGGAAACAGATTGTATCCTGCAGCGAGATGCACAACCTTCCAAATTTACTCTGCAACTCTCTTCACCACAGCCGTGTTTATTAGATGTATCACCTTTTCTTTGTGTTTGTGGGGGGGATGAAATGTGTTTATTATTTTGATTGCATATATAGTAAACAGGAAATGATTCAAAACGTAAATCTAAAGGTATTTAAATCTACTCTTGCTGTGCAAATTACAACAAAAAACAGGGATATATTAAATAAAATTTGGTAAACCAATTGTTTTATTAAGTTCAGGTGTCCCATTTGCTTCTTTAATGGGTATTTTCTTTCCTATATTCTTTGTTTTTGAAAGATACATATATATAATTGATGATGTTATTACAGTCTAAACAACTGCAGAACATTTAAAAGCAATTTCTGGATGATACAAAATACCAAGAAGCATCATGTCAAACACTTTTCCTTTGTATAAATTATATTATTAGTGCACAGTGTTAAATTAAACAGACAATAATAAATACACCTTTACTCTGGAGATATTTTACAGTAACGATGACATTTTTTACCCTAACAAGGCAAAACTTAGGAGGCTTTTTTATAGGAAAGCAAAGCGTCCGCAGCTGCAGCATGATTGACTGACAGTAACCTTGACCAATCAAAACACAGCTAGTTCTCCTTCAGCCAATCACAGGAGAGTAGGTGGGACTGAACTGTGTGTCTGCAGCCTGTTAGCCTGGCGGTGCTACAGACATGGTCCGATGCAGAAATGCTATTCCATCGGCGCGCGGAGTCTGATCAGCTAGGCTAGCTTCTTGGATTGGGGAAAAATAATAACAGGCTAGCTAGAATTGTGGATATTCCTCCCGGGCATCTTTTCCCTGACGTTTCTATATATAATATACTCCCAGAAGGAAGTTATTTTTTTAAAAAAGAGAGGTAACCATCAGCAATCAGGTAAGACGTGGCATGACTGAACAGAATCAGAACCAGGCTGCTGCCGCACTAACGTTTCTCTCCTGAAGCTCACCGAGGCTAACGGCTAACGGAGACAAAACCAGCCTGTCGCATTGAAAACATGCCGTTACCGAGCGGGTTAACCGTTAGTTTGGCTCTAACCGACATATTTGTATCCATGTTATTTAATTTTAAAAAATAGGTTAACCGAGTAGGGTCGCGTGACATGATGTCAAGGCTTAAGTTAGGAGCTACTTAGTTAAACCTGAAATGAGTTTTTTCCGTTGATGTGAATGTCTAGTATAAAAGATGGAGAGGATATTTAAACTGGAACCTCACGTGCATTTACAGCCCTATGTTTGTATTTTTACAGATTTTTCACTGCTTGTTTATAATATAGAGGTTATATTCTATTATCAAACAGACACAGGTGGTCGTTGATGAAAAGTCTCTGTCTGGTGGAGAATAGACAAAATTTGTTATTTTTAAAGTGCCTTTGACGTGTGATTATTACATGTTTTTTTTTATTACTTCAGATCAGTCAATGTTACATTTGTGCCTTGTGGACACTTTGCCAACGGGATGCGGTTTCCTGTAATGAATTACCAGATATGCATGCTTATGGAATGTAGATTTAGTGGAAGTGACAAAAAGAGGATCAGGAGTTGTAAACAAAGTTATTTACTATGTTAGAAACTAGAGCTGGGCGATATGGCAAAAAAATGGTCACCATATATTTTTACATATCGTTCTATATGGATTTTTATAACGATTTTTTAAAATATTGCCAGTTTAAAGCCACTCAAAATGTAAAAATAAAAAACTAGATATTAGTTAAACCTTTTATTACAATTCTGAGTCTTTAATGACAAAGATAGACAAATAAACAAATTGTCTGCTCTGGGATTATTAAGACACTATGAAATGTAAACTTTATTATTACTGTGATGCTACATATTACATATGTCTACGCTGTTCACACCATAACCACTGGCACTTTATATTAAATAACATTGCTGTTTAGCTACGTAACAATTAAAATATCAAATTTAGCAGCACTGAAAACTTTGATCAAACAGTAACAGACCTAAAGATCAAAATACTGGGATCTATTTTGCTTTCTTCAGCTCCGCGTTTGGTCATTCTGCTGCTTTTTCTCTGCAGCAGTGAATCACATAATGTGGCACGCTTCTTCTTGTATTTTAATGGTGGCAGGCAAACAACATACAGGGAGCTTTACTGTCCCCTAATGGGTCTGCACGCTTCCACCATGTTTGATCGAGAAAATAACCACACAGCTGATCATCGTGAACGAACTGAAAATAATCGCGATCAAGAAGTTTGATCATATGAATGCCCAGCACTATTAGAAACCATGTCAGAAAATGGAGAATCAGATCAAGATTGTCTCTTTCTGAATGAGAAATTAACTAAGAAGAGACAATATGAAGAGAACTGGTTTTGACGCCCACAGCCGTATGTTTGAGCTGAAATCAGTTCCACAGGCTTCAAGTTCTGCTGATCACAGTTACTAATGTAATGCTGACGTGCGTGTGACTCTGGTGGCAATGTGAGTGTTTCTCTCTCTATCTGTGTTTTCACAGGGTGCAAATATTATGAATAAGTTGAATTGTAGGTGCACTCGAGTGTGCGTTTATGTGTTAAAAGCTATGACAAAAGTAACTGTCATGATGTCTCCTCATGACAGCAGCTCGTTTCTTAGCACAGAGAAAGATCCTGTTGATCTGACAGCTGCAGCTCATTTTAAACTCCAGTCCCTTTTTATTTGTAATGTTCACATTTCTCAGCTCAGAACTCTGTGTGTTGAGAGTGTGACATTCAGAAAAGAGGATTTCTGCACTGTGTACATTGCTGCATTTGGTTCTTTCAAGTATTTGATTACAAGCCATGTTGTTCATAGAAATTATATTTAATGTTTAACTTGTGGCTAATAGGTTTGACAAGGCTGCACAGATACATTCTTTCCCCTAATCAAATCACTGACTCAGAACATTATGTTTGGACCTTCTGAAGTCTTTTGATCCTTCTCTCTGGTATGATTTATGAAAATATGTTGCTACAACTACTGGCTTTAGAGTATATCACCTTTTTTATCAATGAAAACACGAGCTTGCAATGCTTTTTGGTATCCATGTAAGATGTAAACAAAGAGCTGCGTTCTTCTGTTTCGTAACTTCTGATTTTAAAATTGGGACTCACTTGAAGTTCATGAAACATACATATTTGTCTTAGGCTGTATTCACATCTGATAGTCTGGTGGACTCGGTTTGATTGGGGACCAAAGTTGCAACGTTGTTGCTGTTTTTAGCTGGTGCGGTTTGGATTCACACTGCACTCTATGAACTGAACAAAATAACCTTTGGAGCATGTTACATCCCTGCCTGTGGTGGCGCTGTAGCGTTTCTGCACTACTTTTTTATTGTTGTTACCGTACTTCCTGGTGCTGCCGCGGGAGAGTGAAACATAAACAGACTTGGAGTAGCAGCAGATTCTGGTGGTTTAGGGATTGAGGTTTTGTGTTTGGTGAATGTACCAGATCAATATTGTGCAGCAATGGTCTCAGAATGAGCAGATAACAAGACAGAAGACTACACAAGGCGGCTGAGACGGCTGCACAATATAGTCCACTTCCTGCTTTTAGTGCGGTCTTGGTCCGGTTGCATTCACACATGCAATTGAACCGCTCCAGAGTTTGTTTCAATCGAACCGAGACCCATGTTTTTAGGCGGACTAGAGTTCAATTGTTTGGTCCGAATCAGAGTTCGGTTGCCTGTTCACATCTCCCCAAACAAACCAGACTTTTTGTGCAAACTAACTAGAGTTCGATTCAAGAGGACTAAACACGGCTGGTGTGAATGCACCCTTAAGTGTCAAATTTCCATTGTGTTTTATTAAGTAAAATTATAAATGTTTTATTGAGATCTGAACATGTCAGAAACACTTTAAACATGTCTGGAATCAGATGATGGGGCAACATCAGTAACAGGAAGGCTAAAATACCTGCTGTAGTGAATAATTTGTTTTTGGTGGCAAAATTCTAGGCAATTGCTCACACTGTTTATCTCCAGATGTTGTCTCGACCTTACACTACCCAGCCAAGCCTAAATGTCATACTTCAGCAGCACAATAAGCCATTCGGCTGAATAATCATTGGCAAGCTCAAGTTTATGTGGCCTTTAAGAAAATGTGTTTAACTGCACTATGGGGTTGTTAAAAGAATGTAATAGTCAGGATATTTGATCTTACTGCCGTTCATGCGATGAAATGTGTTTAGTTTTATCTGAAGGACATTTCCAAACTTCAACAGCTGCTTACAGTTTCTGATGGGACTGTCACAGTAAAAGTTTCTGTGAGGTCCTGGTGTGAGCGATAGTGAGATGTCTAGGTGGAAATTTGGTTCAGCAGACAGCTTAATTCAGGGATAATGGTGTGTAATGAAATATGCCACCCTATATTCTTCTTGTTTTTTAATAAGACAACTTTCTAATAGCTAAACTGATCGATAGATCACATCTTGCTATCATAATGTCTCATACATGCCACAAAACTTCCTTAAAATGGGATTTCCTCTGATAACGGTGCGTCACAAAACCAAACCAGTAAATCAATAACCATTTGCTTAATGGTTGCGTTTTCGCACACTTCTATATTAATAAATAGACAAAGGAGATGTTAATGGCACCTTGTGATGAATTAATGCAGGCGGCTATCCGAAACCCACTGTAGAAGTGGAATGTTCCGCAACGTGCCGTCCCAAAGCAGCGATTTGAGAACAGCTGACCCCTTCAGAACTGAAGAAGAATATGTCTCTGCATATGCTTATTAGTGCTGTAGAAGAAGTGCTGCTGTAATGGTATGCCGTCAGAAGCTCTTTCCGATCTCTGCATTATTGCAGTTTACAGTTAGGGAGTGGGGGGGAGTCACGCCTCTGAGCATTTCATGCTTGAAGACACAGTTTATTTTCATATTAAACACACAAAAATAGCTGTCAGACAGCTTGTTTGGAAAACTCACTCCTCACCTGTCAGCTGCCACCTCATGTGATTTTGGAGGTTTTCCTCAGAGCTAAAGTTTGTTGCTATCGCTTATAGACAAAGATGGTGGCATGTATATTTTAACTGCGTCTTCTTCACAGCGCCATTTAACTCGCAGGTTTTTTTTAACAACACCATCATACAATAGCAACAAACCTTACAGATCTGGTGGAATGAGCTCTTTTTATAGAAGATCTCTGTAATTCCATCAGCCCCGAAGCAGCCAAATCTGTCACCGCAGCCGAGAGGAAAAATACCAACTGTGCATGTAGTGATGGCCAGAAAATGAGTGTGGCCCCAAATTTTCCTCAATAAAGGAACCCCCCCCCCACCCTTCCAAATCATATCTGCGTATGTTTCTAGTGAAATGCAGAATCGGAGATTTTTAGTCTTCAGTTTTCTCATCATGTTATCTCAGTTATTGCATAAGCTATTTTCCATTTCCTCTTTTATTCCTTCCTTTTATTGACATATTTTCTAATAACTGGCCATGCATGTTAGCTTGTCTGAGCAGTCAGTAGCTAATGTTCATTCTTTTTGTTTACTGTAATAGCCTGGAGAGGCTATTGTGTTCTAATGTGTTCTTATCTAAAAGTAGGCTTGTCAAAGCTTTACCCATTTTGCAGTTTTGTTGACTGTTTGTTTTTATTCTTTATCCTGCTGTTTCGCAACAAAACTACAACAGAATACTGTCTGGGAATTAAAAAGATTTGATATGAGGGTAAAGACAGGAAACCTTTAATGCAGATGTTCAGCAGGAATATTATTAGTATGATGTTGTTAAAAATCCTTTAGGATACCACTCTGTGCTCTGGTCCACCATTCTGTCTGAAAACACAGATGCATCCTTGATTTGTTCAGCTTAAAAAGAATACTAATTTAAAGTTATTTCTTTTTTCTTCTCGCCACTTCTGTAAAAACCTGATGTGTGTAGACTTCACGTGGTTAAGATATTGATATCATTTGATTTTGGAGTTAGTGATTAGACTTCATCTTGTAAGGTGAAACAAAGTCTGCAGTTTCAGTTGTATTTAGTTTATTAGAGGTGTGTGTGGGTTCTTTCTTTGGGTTTGACAGACTGAAAATGAGGATGTGAGCACTTATGAAACCACAACATCACATTATAAACGCTGCAGATCTGTGACTCCAAAAAAAGAAAAAAGACTCTATGTGTATCTGTGTCAGGTACAGCAGTCATGTAGTACATGGAAACATTGAGGAGTTTCATGTGAAAACTGTTTTAATGTAACGTGTTTGTTAACAGCCTAAATGTTGACGTGTTCACGAAATATTTACAGGACATTAAAACTGAATCTTTGATACTATTATAAGCATTTGTGCTGAATAACGGACTGTAATTGGTGTGAGCAGTTTTACATCCAAGTGATGAACAGAACGTTGTGTAGATGATACTCTGATCTGAAGGATGTCCAGTGTTTGCTGCTGCTTTGTAGTTATCACACAAATCTTAACTTTAAATAATCCAGCATGAGAACGCACAAGGTATAGTTTCAGTATACGTTGTAGAAAAGCCAGTTTTGATGAAGAACAGCCTTCCTGTTGTTTGAAATGTGTGTAGGCTGCCTGTTTCATGAATCAGAACTGCGAGGGTTTCTGAGGAAAATGTTTGCCTTCTTTCCCGTCTCCTATCAAAGATCTGCTAAATGCTGATTCATGCAGTTTAGATTTTTGTTGCATCATTATGCAACCTAGAAAACCTTCATAATGCACGATGTCTGCCACGTGACTGTCTTAGACTTCTGTCCCAACTAGTTTGTTTAGTCTAATTTTGAGGATACAACAGGCTCATCTTGCGCTGTTTGTTATTTTCACTCGTTTGCGGCTAAAATTCATCAGCTGGACAAATTTTCTGTGGATAACCTCTCTCTTTCCCTCTGGTTCCTTATAACTACAATCATTTTAAGTGGAAGTGTATGAAACTAAACCACCAAATGGGTTCAGTATGTGATAGTGAAGCAGGAGGGTTGTCTCTGTGTAAACCTTGATTTAAAAAATCTCACTAAGCTTTCAGAAGAAATCTGGAGATATGTTTTTCTTCTGGCTTAATCCAGAATATCTTGGATTTAAATTTCATTGGAACTGTTTGTCGGGCCACCCAAGAGAAGATCGAAAAACCTCAGGGTGGAGAAAGATGTGTCGGCAGATGATCTAGGTGGGGTTCAAAGAAATAAGTCCTTTCTTTCATAGAGGTATTATGCACAGTAAGATATCTGCTTTCAAATAAACAAGTAGCTGTTGTTTGCAGGAGGATTTCTGAGTAAAACTACATGGATATTAAATGCTGGTAAATTCCTGTAAATAAAGATCATTAAAAAATAGATTTTCAATGTAATATTTATCATTGGGTGTATTTTATGTGTAAATATATAGAAAACCATTTGAATCTAATATGTGATGCTATATTTTTGGACTGCCTTGATATTATTTTTAATGACTGATAATGAGAAAACTATCTATGATGTAACATATTTGAATGTTTTTGATTCTCCTATAGTTTGTTAAAACCACTGATTCTGTACACACACTCATAGATCTGCAAACAGCAGCACAAAAAGACCAAAATTTAATTTGCGGTCACACAAATGAAAAATAAAAGTGGCAGGGGAGCTTCCTGCATCGAGACAGCTGTTGTTTCAAATCATGAAGGTGGCTCTCTTCTGATTGTTTCTGTCCAAATAGAGCTCTTTAAGTCATTTTTTTGTGTTTCCACTTCTATCTCGTTGTCTTATCTATTATCTATTTATGTTTTAGCCAGCAGACACCCACATGAAGAGACTCCATGAATGCCCCATTATTTTCATCCAACACCTTATTTTTTCAATGAGTTGATTCATCACCTAAAATAGATGTTCTAATCCCTTTAAACTCATGATGTCAAACTGTTTGTTTTTCATTTTAGCCTCTTCACGAATCTGCTTTCGTTTTCAGCAGCACCGTTTTTGTCATCTTAAATTACATAGAAAAGAATCCTGCTCTGTGTAGAATGTGTCTCTCATCTGTATATTTGGATCTCGAGTGCTTTGATCATCAGCTTTACACCCGAAATAGAGCTTGTGGAAATCAGTGTTTACTGTTTAAGAGCTAAAGGGTAATTGTTTTAAAAATTCTCAAAACCAAGACAGTTTGTAGACGTGTGTGATGGAGTTGGTATCCTAAAATATCATTAAAGGACAATTCAGATCTCTGAAGGTGTAACGTCTGTCTGACAAGGTAAAGCCAGGTGTTACTGAACCTCATGTGAGTCACACTGTAGCTACGGCTAAGTAAATGTTTGTCTCTAAGTTCCAGCTTGAAGATGAGACGTTGGAAACTTGCCTAAGACTCTGATGTGGTGGGAATTTTTGAGCCTAACTGATCAGTTTTTGGTACAAGCAGATGAAATGCCCCGGTCTGATTCGAGAACTCGTCCCAAACAGGTACTTTGTTCGGCATCTCGTTGTCCCAGATGTTAAAAAGACAAGTTGTTCCAGCAGTAGCAGCATTTCTCTGCTGGTCAGACAGAAACAACCAGACTGGGGAATTTGGAACCATAATGAAGTGCGAAGTAAATGAGGGGAAGTGAAAACACTTGAGAGTAGTGTTGTGTATTAATGTTGCTCAACTGTCTCGTGATCAGTTGTTTTCACCATCAGATTTAGAGATGAATGCTGTAGGAGATGGATCATTATCAGTGTTTAAAAAAAGAGATTTAGGGCCTGGAATGAGTTAAAATCAGACATAATTCCCACCTTGTTTCTAGAAGGATTTATACACATATCATAAGAGAAGACTGGACTCTAATAATGGTTTTATTCTGATACATTTGTAAAGTTTCTTTTTAATATGATTTGTTGTAATTTCCCTCTGGAGCTGTGTAAACACACCTGCACTGCACCCTGAAACAGAACCCAGCATTTCAGATGTCTACTTTGGCAGCTAATCTTCAAGAGTTTAACTTGAAACATTTTCATAGTTTTTCCATTTTTGGATTATATCTTAAATCTATTTGTTAATTAAATAATACATGCTGTTATTCTGCCTTTTAAAAAAAACCCAAGAATTTACAAGATGTCGTGCAGCAGCAACTGAATATAATTTGAGCGATTTATTCATGAATCCACTAACATGAAGATGTTTGTACTACATTAAAGGATTTCTTTGTGCTTGTACACTCAGCTTAACACTAAAAAATTGTCTTTTCCATTTAACAAAAAAGTCCCCCAACAGTTTTGGATAATTACAGCAGATTTTCTTTATAAATGGTTCACTATTTTTAGTTTGGGTTTAAAAGTTTTTCCTCTTTGTCTTTTGCTATGTAACCTAAATACACTGTGCACATGAGCGTACTAATAACTGCCTGTGGACTGAACAGAAAATCGCATCAAAGATTTTGTGGTGAGGATGAAATGTTACAGCTCTTTTCATTGTGATAACATCTAAAATCAGTAGTGTGTCAGTAGTAGTGATGGACTTGTTGGACACTGACAGGAAGGATCATTTTCACTAGTACTCTCAACACAATATATAAGGTGTGGAAAAACAAGTCAGTAGATTATAAAATACCTTCACAAGACTTGTTACAGAACCACAGAGTAACAGACTAGCGAACACAGACGTGTTCTCGCTTTGATCTACATGAGGTTGCAACTCGTCTGCAGCAGCAACAAACTTCATCCAGCCTCATTTTCACCTTGTTGCTTTGGTTAATGAAACACTAACTGTGCGCTTTCTCTCTCTTCTGGTTGCTCGATAAGAGCAACAGACAGTTGAACAGTTCACTCACGGTTGTGAGCAGTGCTCAGTCGAAGCTAAACATATTAGCTTTGAGGTCCAGACCAGAAGACAGATCTGCCTGCTTGTATATCTCTAAAATCTTAACAGATGCTGCAGCATCAGCTTGCGTCCGCAGACTGGAGTGGGCAAGCCGAGTGTTTTCTCCTGGACAGAAGTTGGTTCATGTTGGAATGTTTCTCTACATTCCTGTGGCGTTCCACACTGCTGACTGTGTCACAGAAAGTCAAAGCTTTAAGAACCGAAACTGTAGATTTATCTAGTAAATAATCTCAACTGAAATGTAGTTCTGTTACTCTGGACTTTCTGGTTGAGAAACATCTTTCAGAAACTAGCTTTTGTGTGTTTTGGAGTGTAGACCAGGTCCTTTGATGGGACGTCGGTCTGAAACTAAGTTGTAGAACTTTTGCTGTTGGTTGCTGCTAAGAGAGTAAATCTCCAGCAGTTCTCAAAGGACATGAACCACAAGCTATTTTAGACTTTTCCCAGCTGTGGAGAGTGATCCCGAGGGGTGGATAACCAACCGCTTTCACACACTCAGTGTAGCCTATACGCTCAGCTCAAACACCAGAGGCCCCCAATTACATTTGAAATCTGTTCACTTTTCTAATCAGGGGCATCTTCTCACAGCTTGTTGGTGTTACAGTTGAAACTAGTCCTGAATGTTGTTTCATCTCTTTAAAAAGGTAAATTACGTGCATCAATGCAAAGATACGTTATCTGAACTCCTCTCAGCTCAGGAGTTGAGTCTGCGCTCTGTCAGATAGCATCACTTTCCCATCATCCGGTCACCCTTGTGTCCACACTTCCTGTCTCACAGCTGGCCTGCCAAGTCTCCCATGACCCTTTGCTGCTGAGCTGCTGTTTTGTTTTGAGAGAATCTCAGGACAGTGCAGATGAAATTTGGTCTCATGAGCTTTCAGCTGATGTGGTTTGACACAAAAAAGAGCACAAGCTCTCTGGACCATCCAAACGTTCTCGCCGGTTTGTGATGCAGACCTGCCCCGTGGTTTGAGTGCAAGATTCGATTGTTGGGAGTTGTGCAGCGGTGCCAAAAGGGCTGAGTTAACAGTGAACACACGGAGCACATTCTAGAGAGTAGTAGAGCCCTGTGATTTTAGCAGGCTGTCACAGGGATTAAGTTACCCTGTCTACTGCTGTGAGCTCATGCTGCTGCTGTGTCAGTGACTCGGTGAGCCTGCTGAGTGGTTGGACGCCATTTGTTTCCACTAACAGGAAATAAAAGAGATCCATATTTATTTTTCTTTAGCTTTCACTGTATCCATGTAATATGACTGTTTTGGCAACAAAAATGTCCCACCTGTTGTAAGTATAGAGTTTTCCTCTTGTCCTTTTCATTTAGAAGTGGAGTCAGCACACAGGCCACTAGGCGTGCTCGCTCACTGGATCTCAACCTTTTCTCTCTCTTCCCATCTGCAGACACACGGGGTTATGGCAGCAGCTGTAGATGGCAGGATGTGGTGAACTCATGTCAATGTTATTCATTGTAACTAAAGAACATGCAGACTTGCACCGTGCATCACCTTCACATCGCTGACATGCATCTGTTGAGGTTTTTAGATTGCAGAGTCAACCAAACTTGTCTAATTGTTATTGTAAAGAAGCCTATTTTTGGAAATTGCTACTAGAACCAAATTTTCAGATGATTCCAAAGACTTATTATCATTTAGCAGGGATGTTTTCATGATACAGAACATAGCATGTCCTGATATGTAAAACCCTAAAACTGAAACATGCTTTATGTTCATGTGTGGATCAAAAAAATTTTAAGCATGAAGACACACAAGGATTTAACAGTAAAAAAGATTATTATCACTTTTGAGTTGTTTAACTTTATTAAGACCTTAGTTAGTGTATAAATATGCAGGTTTCCACACAGTTATGCAACAGGCTTTAATGATTTGAGGAAAAACAGGAAATGTACTGAAGTTCCATCAGTTTTAGGTTTGATTAGAAAAATTCTGAGGAAAATTCTGGATGTGGGCTGCTCATTGTATGAAACATGGGATTATTTTTTCCCCATTTATACAAGGCTAGGTCACAGGGTAAAAAGGTTTAGAGGTGCATAAGCATGACCCGCTGCCCGTTGGGGTCAGATGAGGATAGTTCAGTTTCGGGTCCTGGACTAAAGAAGAAGTCATGAGAGAATAACTTGTGGGGGACTAATCGTCATGTAAAATCAAATAACTTCACGTTGGGTTTTTTTTAGTCTGATTTGTAATTTATGTCATTAAAACAAATAATCAAACAGCTGACACTCAGAGTGGTCCTGGTCCCCGGTCCTAGGGACCACTGGGGAAAAATGTCCTGCATGTTTTAGATGATTCCCTACTTCAACATGACTGGTTTAATTAAGGTTTGTTCTAGAGCTTGAAGACACACTGCAGAGGGGATTCAGGTGTGTTGGTGTTGGACAGTGGACCTTTGTTTAGGATCAAGACAAAATACTTAACAAAAGACAAAAAGAGCAAGTCCAGAAAGAACTTAAACATACATAAACAATTTGTAGTAATCAGTGATGGATCTCTGTCACCTGCTGCAGTCAGCTGGTAAAACTGCACCTATCAAAGAACGTTCTGTTTTCATGTTGCTCACAACATTCAGTGTACCTCATCATCTTGACCAGTGTTGTTTAAACCGTTCAGTTCGGGGCCAGTAGCAGAACGTCCTCGTCACCATACTCGTCACTGTGTTACTGATTTACAGGTTAATTTGTTCCTCAAAAGCATGTTTTTAAAAGCAACATGTTATTTTTCACTGAAGTGTGATGTTTTATTGTAGATTGCATTTATAGTAATGATCAGAGTAAAAATATCAAATTGGTTTAAAGTCATTTTTAATGAGATTTAAAGACACAGAACATTTCAGTGTGTTTCACACACTGTAGTTGTAGCTGAAACTAACGACGACATCTGGTAAGACACTATGTTAGTTGATATGTTTAGAAATCACTTCTAATTTTTCTTTACCTTTGGCTGTTTTTCTGGAGAGTGTTGTGAAAAACAGGCTTTCAGCATCTGAGCTGCTCATTTAGAACGTTCAGCTGTACGAGAACTTGGATGTTTTAAAGAGGAATATGAACATTAGAAATCTTTTAAATGGACCACACAACTAGAAATAAAAAAAGTAGTCCCACAAAACAGTCCAAAATGAACATATTCTGAAGACAGTAACAGTTTTCTGCTGTTTTGGGACAGATCTGTTTTACCTGTTAACTCTGCTCAGTATCAGCGTACATGGAGATTCATAGTAAACATGAATATTGAACAGTTTGACCCGTCTGACCTGGGATTTATTGCTTTAGAGAGGCGACTGGCCTCTGCTCAGTCTGCAGCTGCTCGATGAACTCAGAGCTTCTGTCATGAAACTTTTTGATCCTCCCTCACGTCTGCACTGTTATAAGTCACTCTGGCATTAACGTGGACTCTGTGCTCAGCCACCTTAGATGTAAGAGAGTGACCCACGACTGAAAGAACAAAGACTTGGATGCAGAAAATGTGACGTTTCCTCACAATAATGATCGTGACTTAAAATTGTTGGAAGAGCGTAAAGTGGAAAACAACAGTGAGGGAGGGACTTTGTAGAGGGAGATGAAGCACTTACACACTGGTCTGCCTCCTTGGCAAAGAGCAGTTCAGTCCAGCCCAGGGAGTGGAGAGATCTTTGGCTTTATTCTGAGTGAATGATGCTCTGGAGGAGAGTAAATCAGCCCTTTGTTTTTGTGTGCCGCTCCCTCGCATGTCTCCCAGAGTTCACTAATGTAATTATTGATGGAAGAGAAAAAGGGCAGTAACATGCCATAAGATGAAACCACAGTGTACACCCGGATGTTATTTGATACATTAAGTCCACCCCTCCTCCCGTGTTTATTCAATTTAAGTCTAGTTCTGTGAATTTCAGAGGAACTCACAAACTTTTAACTGTGACATTCACTGTAAAATAACATTTTTATTTTAAAATCTTTTGGAAGAAAATGGTTTCCTTCAACATCTGGACTTTTTCCTCCAAGTAAAAACAGACATACTTGTCCTTGGGTAATCATGCTGAAAGTTAACTGCCTCTGCTCATGTTTGCCCAAGATCAGGTTCTGTGCCCATCTCAAGGCCAGCTGTGACTGAAACCTAGACACTACTGCTGCTCCAAATCAAAACCAAAAGCTCTCTATCAATGAGCTCAGTGTCTGGTCCCCGAAGTCAGATGGGGGAGGAAGGTGAAACTCCATCCACTCCCATGACATCAGAGCAGCTAAGACGTTGCTGCCTCTCTCCATCAGCGCTGACCTGCAGTATCTGTAGTGTTTAGCTAATCATAGCGTTAGCTTGTGCTGTTGGCTGTGTGGGTCATAAGACCAGCTGTTGTCAATGTGCTCGTTGTTCATCATGAATAAACTTTCAGAGCAGTTCCTGGATTTCTAAAAATCATACGTTGAGATGCTCGGGGGGGAGAGATGTGCAACACTGCAGACAATAGAGCTCAGATCATTTGGAATTCAGTTCATACGAGTGCAGCAATTTGCATAGGCTGCGTATATGAGAAGATTTCCAGGGCAGAGCTAAATTTAAAGCATCATCCGACATCATTAGAGCCCAGAGACAGATTTCCAGTTCATGATGTAGCCTCCCTGCTGACGCAGACTCCACTTCCACCCCTCACAGTAATCTTTGTCGTCATCCTGAATTATGTTTCAACACAAAAGACAATCGTTGGAGCGCTCGACAATGGAATTCATCTTCTGTTTAAATTCCAAGAAATGTGGCTTGGAACTCTGACAGCAGTTGATGTTGAAGAACAAATAGAAAAACCAGTTTATCTGTTTTTTCAAGAACACAATTGGTGGAGGGAAATTCTGCCCGATGAGACTAAACTGTGGAAACGAGAGCTGGAATTCCTGCAGGATCAAACCAAACTGTCGGACATTCAGATAATTCTGTCCTCATTAATTTACAAGAAACAAGTTTCCTGTTAACAGTTGGTACATGAGCGCTTTATTGGGGCTTTGTGCTGGTTTGTAACTTCCTCGTGCCACTTCTGTTCTTCTGCAGGTCAACAGGAGTGTCGGAGCCTGTGAAGTTTTCAGCTTTGATGCAGAACAGGTATGAATGTTTCTCTTCACACAGTTTCTAAATTTACACTTCACATCTGTCATTTACATGTTTGTTTCTGGAGTAAAGAGCGTAACAATCCTTAATGATCATTAACAGCTGAAATGATTCATCAAGTAACTCGATTACAAAAAATCCTTCGATTTGATGCTTCGTTGAATCCATGTCTCATACGACTTGGTCAGCACCGTGTTTCACGAGGGACAGCATACTTACACTATGTAATGTGATGGGATTTTATTTATAATAAGACCTTCGAGCAGTTTCTGAGTCATCCTGCAGGAAGTAAAGAAAGAAGTGTGAAGTCCCTCCAGTCTTATTCCACTTGACACAACTGTCAGTTTCACCACCGATAAAATGAAAAGCAAAAAGCACAGATTAGCCTCAATAAGAAACAAAGTCCCGGTTTACAGATGTGTATCTGAGGTGCTGGACATCTGCAACATCTGCAGCTCACTGCCTTCAAACTGATTCTGTTTCAGAGAAAACAAAAAGTTCTGGATCATCGAAGGTCACAACTGTTACACACGAGTCGGCCAAAAAGTTTCAGTCATTACAAACACAAGTGTTCCAGAGACACCGGTGTAGCAGACCGACATCCTGTAGCTTGATTTGATTAACTGATTGATAAAATATTCAGCAGCTGCAGCCCTAAAGCTGAGGAAAGTTTGATGTTCTGCTGCACACTGATGACATGTTTTAACAGTGTCTCCTCCCTCTTTCCTTCAGTCTGCCAAGGAAAAGATGACCGAAGAGGTGATCGTCATCGCCAAGTTCGACTACATGGCCCAGCAGGACCAGGAACTGGACATCAAGAAAAACGAGCGCCTCTGGCTGCTAGACGACTCCAAGTCCTGGTGGAGGGTCCGAAATGCAACAAACAAAACCGGCTTTGTACCGTCCAACTACGTGGAGAGGAAAAACAGCGCGAGGAAAGCGTCTATAGTCAAGAATCTCAAAGACACGCTCGGTAATGTCAATCAAATCTGTCATTCAGAGTGGATGCTGATTTAAACTCCTCCAACTATTCTGGTTATGTTTATTCAGGATGACAGCAGTGCTGCATTGATGATAATATACAGCTTCAGGTCTTTACAGAATCTCGTTTGTTAGCTGATGTGTCCTTTACCACCCACGCTGCTGTTTTACAACACGGCTTCAGAAATGTTATCTGGGACACCTCTCGGTCTGGTTTTGGCCACATCAGTGGCACTCAGTGAATCATGTTAGACTAACTACAGAGATGGTACCATTCTGTTGTCTGATTGGTTCAAACGCATGCAGCTTCTTTCTTCTCTCTGTACAATCAGACTTTCACATCAGAGGGTCTTGACTGGTGAAAGGCTCCAGCTTACATTTAGACATGTACGCAGGTAAGGAAGCTTTTTAGGTTTGTTTTCTACCAAAAAAACTTCAAAATATCTTCAAGAAAAGAACTTTAAAAGGCATTACGGTCTGCAAAAAGGTCTCGTACAGTCAAATATCTACATAGATGATAATAAGAAGCTGAAGGATTTCATTGGTCGGACTGATAAACTATAACTTTATCACTGGACTCAAACGTGGTGTTGAAATTACTGCAGTTTTAACATTATTCATGTCATCTCCTTTTTTTATTTGTATTTTTTCAAGCATCCACAAGCTGCAAAAATCCAACATCACATTTCACTTAAATACAGACTTAACAGATTTATAAAACTCATTGATGTGGTGAAGATAATACACACACGGGCAGGGCGACCTCTCAGAAGAAACAACTTGTTTTTTTTTTGTCCTTTCATAAAAAGTGTGTTCTGGGGGAAATGTGTCAAGAGTTCAGAACTGTATCGCACACAGCAGTGTTTGGAGAACACTTATCTCTGGGACATATGAACTGTGTCTTCCTGTTTGCTGTGAAGTGCCTGTTCTGTGCGTGTGTGTCTTCAGTTAGAGCAGTGTAACACTTCTTGTGTTGGTGGATTTTGTTTTAATAGACTTTACGGAGGTTTTTCCTGTTTATTACTGTAGTTTGACCTGCTGCAGCTGAAGCCCTTCTTGCTTGTTTTGCCTGGAGTTGTGTAGCTTTCTATGACTAATTCTATTGCTCTTGGATCCGTGTGTGAGATGGAAGTTGTGTTGCCATAAACCACAACCTGTCATCATTGATGAAATCGTTGCTGTCTGACACAAACACTGACATGTCGAACTTATTGAACGGTTTAATTCGATCGTTAAAAAGTTTAGAAAGACTCAACCTGAGTAGATTTTATATCTCTTAACTCGCTCCTGTTTGGTTATGTGTGTAAGAAAAGCAGCATTAAAATTAATTTGCCAGATGTGACGTGTGTGTATGAAGGAGTCTGTGTGGGTACGATGTGTCAGCCGAGTGTGTGTTTCTGTGTTTGAGGACTCATGTTTCCTGGGGTTTGTTGTAAAGTTATGAGTGTGTCTCTACAAACAACTGCTGTCATGTGACACTGAGCGCTCACTGAGTCACTCAGCTGTTGGGCAACCCTACAGATTCCCATGTTGGAGCGTTCTCTCCTCTCAGAAGTACGAGTTCTGCTTTGTGTTAGAAAAGTGGCCCTTTCGCTTCTCCAGTCGTGCACTTCTTTCATTTCTTTTCTGTCTTTTAAGTCCCCCCCCTCCCACCTCCTCTCCTCCTCCTTCTCTCCATGAGGCTTCAGTAGTCTGCCTTCCAGAGCTGGACTGGAGGCCTCTTCACCCTGCACCCTCATTGGTTAATCCCTGACCACATGGTTATGGAGTGGGCTGCCCTTCTGTTCAGCCCGCCCAGCTCTCTGGGTGTTCACATGGAATAACTCTACAGCTGCAGTGGGAAGCGAGCAGGGAAAGAGACAGACAGAGAGGGGGAGCGACGGCGAGCCCAAAATGGACATGGCTAACCTATTCAAACATTTCTTTCGTGAGTCTTTTATCTTCTCTGTAACTTCTTAAAGTTGTTTATACTTTTTTTTAAAAGCCTTGAAACTTTTTTCTCTAAACTCGAAACTTTTTTTTCCAATTTCAGTCTTTCTCTGTGGTTAAAAGTCCGTCTTATTGTCATGTTAACTAAATGAACATGTCAAAACGGGAGCGGACAGGAACAGATTTCTGTGCTAACATGTTATTCTGACAAAAGAGCGACTGAGCGAGTGTCTCAGCAGCTTTCTGAGGCCGTGTCTGTGAGCGGCTGCAGCGACTGGGTGGATATGCTTTTGAAAAGCCTTCTGCTGAGCCGAAGCCTGTAATTGCCTCAGCGCTCTTTTCTTTTAAACACACACACACACCGGAATCTGAGCCTTTTTAGACATTTTCTTTCCTTTTAGTGAGTCGGCTAAATCGGACTGTTCTAACCCCCCCCCCCTCTAATCTGTTCAGGAATATCTCAAGATGTAGCCAGAGCCTGTTTTCTTTTATGCAACCCTCAGGGTAAGCTCACTCATTCTCTGAGGCAACCCCCCCCTTCTTACACACACCCCACTGCCGGTCATGAGCTCCACTTGAAGGGATCCAGGGTTCTCATGTAGAACACTGTAGTCATTGTATTTCAAGGAGGACAGAGGTTCTTGATGATTGATGGGACCTGGTTTTCTATCGTCTGCACCTCTGCTGATTATCGGAGGAATGTCTTTCCCCGTGAAGCTCGTGGATACTTTACAGTTACTCTGACACACTTATTCACGGCTCTGGCTCACTCAGACTGTAATCTCACCTTGTAGCTGTTGAGTGGTATCTCCTGGCTGTGTGTGTGTGTGTGTGTGTCACCGACTGGCCTGCTTGTAGTCAATAGAGAGGTGACTGAGACTGGGATGAGCTAACAAACATTTGGCCTGTGTAAACTTCAAGCCGCTTGTTTCTCTCTCTTTCTTTTCTCTCCCCCCTCCCTCTGATTTCCTGTTTCTCAGCCTCCCCAGCGAGCGGAAACTCTAATTTGAGCCACATTTCTCTCCGAGCTTTGGAGAAGTGCAAGCCAGGGAGGAAGTGAGATGGAGGATGTTTGAATCATGGCTTACAGCTTGTCTGTTGGACGTCTATCTCCTTCACTTCTTCACTCCCAATTCCTGCTTCTTCTCTCCAATCCACTCCTCCGTGTTTCCTTTCCAAATAAGCAGAATAATTCCAGTAAGAGGCTAGTGGGAGAGCTACTCTTTGTTTCCCTGGCTCTTCCTCCCATCAGGGGAAGTGAGTAGTGGTCTGGGCTTGTTGAACTCCAGCCAGAGCTGGAAACATCTTAGAGAGTGTGGACCTCTTCTGTTCAGCTGCTTTGTTTAAACCTAATGACTAGATTAAATGTATTAATTTTGCTTTGAGAATTCTTCATTATGCTACATATTTGTGTTTTCAATGGAGTTAATTTATTTATTCACATTAAGGACTTGAATCACAAAAATAATTTGATAACATGATGGAATTTCAGTCTATTGCTGTAGAAGCAGTTTAGTAAAAAGTGAAGTTTAAAGTTTTGTCGCTGTCTTTTCAGGAATGAACTAATTCTTCCAGACGAGCTCAAAACGATTAGTGTTTCATTTAAAACGGATGCAATATTTGGAAAACCTGGAACTCTGATGTGTTGTTATTTATTATTATTGTTGTTGTTAAAATTTGTAGAGTCCATATTGATAACCCCTCTGTTGTTATGGCAACATCTCAGCCATAACAGTTTAATGAGTTAGAGTCCATCTGATTGGCCAGATGTTTTTTTTTGTCAACAGAGAGTCAATCTGAAGCACCTGAACAGGATGTTTGACATTTTATTCCACATTGGAATTGTCATAAACAATAAATGTGGGACGTGTCACACAGCCCTGCTTTAAAATCAGGCATAGAGCCGCCATGATGTAAACACCGCTCCATCACAGAGATCGATGGTCGCCAGCTTTTAATGTCTCAGCTGTCTGAAATCGAAAGAGCTCTGCACGTTTCCTGCATTATCTTGTCAGCCGTGTTTGCTGCTCGATGGAAGCTGCGGTCTTTAAAGGCAGCCCCAACCACGAATGTGCCGAATCACCTGCTCTGATTGAGTCAGTCCTGCTTCTGGCTGAGCGCGCTGTCATTACATTTAATGTGTACGTCTTACATCAAGCCGTGGGCGGCTGTCTTCAGTACCTGTCACAAGACGTATTGTTGTCGGGGGTTTTCAGTCACTTTCAACACACAGAGCACTTCCTCAGAGTCAGACACCAGACGACATCGGTACACAATAATTTAGGCAACCTGACTAGAATTGCAGAGTAGGACGTTAGGGTAACTTATTACAGAAGAGCTGGCAGGCTGTTTTGTACTGAGCTTGACAACAAGGGGAAAAAATGTCTATGTCAGAGCAAAGGGGATGTTAAAACGCTGTCAGACAGCCTGACGCGGGGTGTTGTCGTCCACAGAGGAAGAGCCCTGGAATGGAGGGAAACCGAAGGGTCGAAAGGGTCCTGTAGACAATGGACAGCCACCCAGCGTAGGCAGGCCAGAGTTAAAAAAACCAAACTCATTACCGCGTATCACTGATAGCTAAAAAAACCATTTACTTTCTTCTTCTCATGCATTATGAACATTATCTATAAACCCCAAAAAAGCCTTTTTCAGGAAGAGTGAAACACATGCTCGTCATCGTCTGCAGTGATTTACTGCCATCTGATTCTGTGTAATTTCCTTCCCCCTCATCCATCTCTCAGGAAACACGCAGGAACAACAACAAAAAAGCATGTGACGTTATCGTAGGAGAGAAGTTTCCAAAGCACGGTGTGTGTTCACTGCTGTCGCAAGGTTTTCCCTGCTTGCAGCAGAGCAGCAGCAAGGTTTGTGGTTTTTAGGGGAAGCTGAAAGAACCTCGCCATGTGTTCTTATACATAAAGTTCATCTACATGGTGTTTAGGATTAACGTCAGGTGCAGAGAGGGAAGGCTATTTTTAGATTCCTGCTCTCTGTCTGCTGCTCTTATTTAACATGGCGTCCGTTTTAACATGCTTGTTCTCAGTTCTGTGACAACAGAAACCTTTTATATTTTTTTAACATCAAAGATAATCTGTAAATATAAGACACGGTTCTCAGATGAGGATTTTAAGGGAACGTTTATACAATCTGGTAACCGGTCATCTGCAAGGGGGCAAATATTTTTTCACAGCACTGCAGGTCTTGTTGTGGTAAAATCCAGTAACATCTCCGTTGCATGACTCATTATATAATTATTAGCTAAAGTCAGTGATGTTTTTGTGCATAAATGTCTTTGATGAAAATCTCAGATGTTCTTGCTACAATCAGGTGCCATTACCTGCGCTGAATGCACATGTGACCTTTTTGGGAAATGCACCTTCCCTCTGTGTGTTTGACGTGTAGAAGAGACCATTACTACTTAACTGTAGCTGAGTTCAGCACGACAGATGGATCGCTGTATCGTCTCACCATCTCGCTGTAGCTGCACAGGCAAATCCAAACTTCCCATTCTCACCTGGGCGCAGATCGAAAATCTAGTCAAATGCTGTGGCTCGACTTTTTAAATGCAAAGTGTTCATGTGACCGAAGCATCTGAAACGTACACACTGATAAGAGTTTTACCTACCCAGAGATCCAATCTCAACCTGTTATCTCTGTGTTCTCATTCGGAGCTAAAGGATGCTTCAGTTTATCCTGAGATTACCTCAGTCCTTCCCAGCTGGGCCGAGACGGGCCGTTACACCTGCACCTGCACCTGCAGGATCACCGTGTCTCAAATAAGTTGATTGTGAATTTGTCTAAATGTTAATGCTTTTGAAATGTATTTGTTTTCTCCAGCATCTGATTCTTGTGAGTCGGTGTAACTGCAGTGATGCATAACTAGCATGTGCGCAATGCCTAACCTCCGCCTCCAGACATCAGCTCTTAACACCCCGTCTGGAGTCTGTAGTTATGCACCGTGGTGTGACTAATAACAGGGTCTACCTGGAAGCAATTTGACGTTGGACTCTGAGCTCTACTGTGAAATTTGTCTGCTCTCCTTGAGTCAGAGGCACCTTTCAGTAACAGTCTATCTGTGGTGAAGCACATCTACGTTCCGCGCTCGGGTAGCAGACACACGCGCCATCCTCCCTGTGACTCCACCCTGCCTCGCTGTATAATTTCACCCAGCTGTCTTTTTGATTGTGCAAGCAGTGGCCTTGCAGATGTAATCAGAAACGGGGTCTCGTGTCTGGTTAGTGTGAAGACTCCCTCCAGACTGATGCTGGTTTTAGGTCGTCTGAAAAAGGACAAACAAGTGATGATCTTAGCATTTAATTACCTGCCTCATACGGCTCTTAACATACCAGCATGCTTGTCCAGTCCACCATAAGATCCTTACATCAAGGCTGCACCCCCCCCAGAACAAGCTCCATCTCATTAATGTTACTGATCAGAGACTGTAGCAGGTCAGAAGGTCTCGTTTAATAAATCCCTTTTGAAAGACATGATGGTTGAGATCAGCTGATTTAGGTTTGTTCATTGGCTGAAGCTGATACAGTTTTTTGGCCCATAAATGTAACTTTTTAATATGAATCTAGAAATGAATATTCTCAGTTTTCTTTGCTTTGTGATGCTCAAGACTGGGACCCATTCAGTTAGAAAGACTTTAGATCAGAGGGACAGGAACTGTGTAGCCTGCTGCTTAAAGCTGTGATGCTTAGAAACATGGCTGCTGACGTCTGAGTCTGTGGAAAAAAAAATCCAAAACCTTCAGAGTTTGAGCCCAAGCTGAGCAGATTCCAGTAAGGCTTCAGGTGTCGAGCAGCCCGGGTGATTAGTACAATCTGATTAGCAGCAACAAAACGGCCCAGAAGCTTTTTGTCCTACATACTTCAGGGTTAATGTTCAAGTCCACTCGCCAGTGTTTCACTTTTCACTGGATTTGTAGTTCTTGTCAGACAGGTTTTCATCCCGCTCGATTTTTACTCCCAATTTCCATTTTTTGGTTTTTCTCAGCACTTAGGCCTAATCCTGAAGAATGTATCTGGATTTGGAGTGTGTGTATGTGTGTGTGGTGGGGGGAGTGGGTGGGGTTAAGAAAAAGGAATGATCTTTAGTTCCTGCTTTAGCATAATATCAAATGAATACGCTGCAGTACTTTTATTCTATGTTCTGATGTGGTTTTTGATACGTTTCAGAGTATCGAGAACAAACGAGTCTTCTTCCTGTTTCACCTCAAGTCTGCGTGTTCTCTGTAACTCTATATTTCTGTTTTTTTAGGAATTGGGAAGGTGAAGAGCAGAAAGGGAGGGATGAGAGACGCCGCCTCCAACATCGACACAGATATGAGCACCGATAACGGCGAGCGGCTGTACGACCTCAACCTGCCTGCTTATGTTAAATTCAACTACACGGCGGAGCGGGACGACGAGCTGTCTCTGGTGAAGGGAACGCGGGTGGTGGTGATGGAGAAGTGCAGCGACGGCTGGTGGCGCGGCAGCTACAGCGGACGGTCTGGCTGGTTCCCGTCCAATTATGTGACGGAGGATGTTGATGGGACGGCGGGGGGCGGGGGCATGGGCGGGCTCGGAGACCCGGCCGGATCGCTGACGGAGAAGCTGGCCGCCGTGGTGAACAGCACCGCTAATGGAAACAGAGTGCTGCACACGGTTCAGGCGCTCTATCCTTTCAGCTCGAGCAACGACGAGGAACTGAACTTCGAGAGGGGCGAGGTGATGGAGGTTGTGGAGAAGCCTGAGAACGACCCCGAGTGGTGGAAGTGCCGCAAAGCGGACGGACAGCTGGGCTTGGTGCCCAAGAACTACGTCACTGTGCTGGACTCCAGCTCCCATAGATCCCCAGCGGGACTGGCGGGGCCTCCCACGCCTGACTGCGACTACATCTCGCCTTCGGGAAGTGGACGCTTCGCAGGGAAGGAGTGGTACTACGGGAAGGTGACCCGCCACCAGGCGGAGGTGGCTCTGAACCAGAGAGGCACAGAGGGAGACTTCCTGATCCGAGACAGCGAGTCATCGGTGAGTCACATGCTGCAGCGAGCGTTGGTCTCGCTGTCTGTCAAACATCACTCACCTTGTTTCTCTCTTCTGTTGCAGCCAAACGACTTCTCCATCTCGCTGAAGGCGCAGAGCAAGAACAAGCATTTCAAAGTGCAGCTGAAGGAAAACCTTTACTGCATCGGACAGCGAAAATTCAACTCTATGGAGGAGCTTGTTGAACACTACAAAAAGGCTCCAATCTTCACCAGCGAGCAGGGAGACAAACTGTACCTGATCAAGGCCCTGGCTGCATCCTGATCCCCCTACACACACACACACACACACACACACACACACACACGTCATGGCTTCCGTATGTAACACAGATACTTATTACACACACTAACATTTCAGCTCCGAGTCTGAAGACTGAACACATCATCAGGACTTAACGGCCACTTTGTGAGCATTCCGAGCGAAGGTTTGGAAAAAACCTGGGAGAGACCTGAAAAGGAGAAATTGGGGGGGTATGAAGGACTATGGACCCCCGAGTTTGACTACAGACCTCATGGTCATATTTTAAATTATCCACATTAGGTCATGTATTTCACCATGATATCTACTAGAGTTTCATTTAGGTTTCTTTTTGTTGATAATATATATAATCTTTTTTTAAACGGTTTCTTTTTTTAAAAAAATGTGATTTTTTTTTTTAATTCCACCACACATGATCAATGTCTTTTTTTTTTTTTTTTTTTTTTTTTTTT
>SSNP01000070.1:2334664-2375079 GCA_006937955.1 Pachypanchax playfairii
TTTTTTTTTTTTTTTTTTTTTTTTTTTTTTTTATAGACATTAGCACATTCATGCCTGCAGATGGGCATTTCAGCTCTGCTTTGTCATGGACACCAACTTCTGCTAATCACCGTAAAAACGAAGCCACCAGTTGATATTTATTGTCATTTCTGTTGGAATCAGCTGTTCAAATCAAAATTTAACATTTTTTTCTTGTGCAGACTCAAACTATAAGCGTCAGCTTTCTGGCTGGTGTTGCTGTTTGTGAATCATGTGAATGTTTCAGAGCTGAAGTTGCACTGAATCCCTTCATGTCGCATGCTGACCGAATCATCTACCCTGTATCATTCCAAAAAAATACAGATTGACAGTTGGCACGTGTTTGAGGAGCCTTAAGAGAACTAGGACAGCGTTCTGGATAGAGGATGGTCGAGTTAGAGCGGGATTAAAAAAGCCAATTCTCTAGAGCTCGGAGGGGAAGTTGAGGGCCGGTCCAGCGGATGATGTCACTGCTCCTTAATATAGTGATTACTGGAGGGAACGGAGGAGACGAGGGTCATCTGAGGGTCGTGTTACAAAGCGTCAACGTCACACAAGCATTCCTCCAAAAGTCTTTCTTACTGGCTGAGTTGGTCCAGAACTCTTGTCTTGATGTCTGTGAACAGCCGAGTGAGAACACGGTGCGTGTAAATGTTTACGGCAGCACACATGGTTTATATTTACAGCTGAAGTCCGGAGTGAAGAGCAGGAATCAGAGCAAGAGCAGCGCTGGCAGGGCGCCACTCCAGCAGCAGCAGGAAGGATGATGATGATGAAGATCATGATGCTTGAGATGATGACTTTTCAAGCTGTGGCCTAGCTTGACATGCACACACACACCCACACACACAAGCGGAAGAGGGATGTGAAAAGGAGGAAAGGAAAAATGGATATCATGTTCCAGTGTAGGATCTGGAACGCCACGCCCGGTCAGTCAGACGGGATGATGGGAGTCTGCAGCACTTTGAAGGTCGAAGTAAATACAAGTATGACTGAAATAATTGTCTCCTGCACCGTCACTCCACGGTTGAAACCCTGAACCACTTGCATCTCAGCAGAATCAGCTGATGGTGCGTTCAAGTTCAAACGGGTTAGCAGAACGTTCTCCTGTTCTCAGCTCCTGTAGAACTGCAAACTGATCATCAGCTTTTACTGAAACCTTTTATTTTCACCCCATTTCAAAGGATCTAGATGTAAATGTGCCTTCATAGCTCTCTGGCAACCAAAGCTTCAGTATCCCCCCCCCCCAAACACACACACATTTAGTTGTTTCAGTCCTTTCCACGTCTCTCATCACAGGCTTTGGTTAAAGCTTTGCATGTGCATCACGTGAGCGGTTAGCACATCCTTATAGGAAAGTGCATTTCCTGATTAAACAATCGATTTGACGTCGACTGAAAACGCATCACGGCCTCATTTATTTATTATCTTTCAGTCGCTCATCAGTGACACTCCCTTTTTTTTAAGTGACCTTATCATAGCCTAATATTTGGGATGAACAACAGATGCCTGCGTGTAGATTTAGAACCGTAACCCCAGGCGTGATGTAATCAACCTGAATTCTACACGAACACCTCAAATCCCTAGATCACATGACGTTGGCTTGTGAGGAAACTTTCAAGCTTTCTGAGGATGGATTTTAACGTCCAAGACTTCATTTGTGCAGTTCAGCCACTTAAATATATATAGAAAGTTCTTAATACGTAGATATTTAACTTGATATAACAAAACTACAAGGATCGGACGTGTTGTTCTTGATGCTCGGAGGCTGCATGAGCAGAGCCTTGTACAGAAACGGTTCCAAAAGATTGTTTATCAAACTATTGATGGAAAACTACAGAGCAGCAGTAACTTTTAGTTCCCCGTCTGCTGAACAAGCCTGAGAAACTCTTCTGAGTGCACACTTCAATGTCTCTGTAATATTAAGAGAACAAGTGGTCCATTTTTTTTGTTTTGGTGCTTTATGTGCTGCTTAAATTTCTGTGGTGTTTGTTTTTCTTTTAATTTTTTTGTCTTAAAAAGCTTTTTTTCTGTTTAAGAAAGTAAAGAAAACAGATTCACGCTGTGGAATGATAAAAGGCAGTGCTGTGAAAAATTGATTGTCTTTGTCTTAATACTGTTTTTATGGAGGAGATTGTCTTCAGGAGGAATAATTTAGACATTTTAGAGTGTTTAAAAGCTGTAATAAAAGCATAAAGATGAGCTGTTTCCTGTGTTGATGTTTAAATGTTGTTGTTTTTTTGTGATCAAAAAAACAAAAATATATTTTACAGGCTTAAAACTCGATTTAAAAGCATATAAATAGGCTTGAGATCATTTCTGATGCAGGTCTGCCACCTGGTGGCTATTTGTATAACTGCACCTGAACGCAACATCTGAACATGTTCAGTCACACAAAATGACTTTAAATCACTTTATTTACAATCAGTTTAGAAAAATGACAATTTTAAAATAAATTCCTCTTTTTGTGTTTATATTTGAATATAATACAAAATACTCTTGTTTCCAATCAGCTGGTGGTAAAATATTCACAAACACTGACGTTAATCTCTTGAGTTTCGACAGCAGCGACACAAAAGTGGACTTGTGTTGTTGCTGTTATGTAACTTAGTGTTGAGTCGGAGCCAAATATCACTGCAGCCTGTGAGCAGCTGAACTCGCTTTGTTCTGGTTGTGAGCGACAACAGAACAGCAGGAGACGGTCAGCAAGAAAAATAATAAAAGGACAGAAACATGTTTTTTTTGGGGGGGGAGGGTGTGGATGTGATATCACAGCAAGCAATAAAGATGCAGTATTTGTAGCTCTGTAGCGTGTCGTGCTTCTCAGAGAACATCCACACAGTTACGATTTGTGGAAATACATGAAAAAAACAAACTGCAATCACTTATTTAAAGTTAAAAAAATAGATTTAAAGGTTCGATCAGTGACGATTGGAAGTGCCGTGTGCCTCGTGTTAGCTTGATTATTGTAGATGCTGCTAACTAATCTGAGTACATGAATGTTTACTTTAGAAGTAAAGCAGGTCGGATATGGCGCCGGGCAGGTGGGTCATCGCCTGCACCCTAATCCACCAGTGCGGCTCCATGGGGCTGTACCTCGTGTACGGACGCTTCGACACGATGGCGTCCGTGATGTCATCCAGAACAGAAGAGACGTCCTTCTGTCCGCTGTTGCAGTAGGAGCGCATCAAAGCCATTTGCTGCTCAAAGTGGCTTTTCCCATAATCCTCCTTGACGTCTGCCGGTGCCTCGGTCCACAGCTTGTTGGCCGTGGTGGCCACGATGTCCCGGGTGAGGATGCCGGTGGCCACGATGAAGTTCCCGGGCTCAATCACAGACACTTTCACTCCCCAGGTCTTCATCTCGTAGCGCAGGCAGTCAGAAAAAGCTTCCACGCCGTATTTGGATATGCAGTACGGGGAACGCATCAGGTTGCCCATCCTGGCGTACATGCTCGCCAGGTTCACAACGCGACCTGCAGGCGGGAGGGACATCGGGGGACATTAGACTCCAAAACTCAGAGAGAAAATGACAAAATCCTGGTTGAACCAGCACCAATAAACTTCAGCTCCAAAATCACAAAAAATAAATAAACAACAATAAAAAATATAAAAAACTTGTTACATGTTTACAGCTGATGAGATATACAGGTGGTGTCTGACACAGCTGGATCTGACCAGTCTGGATAATAATGTGCTAACTGGTTAGCTGTTTAGCAATGCATTAATGATCAGACCATAATCTGTTTGTCCTGCAAAGATTTATGAACTTTGGACGTGATGCAAAGTCATGATTACATGAGCATTAACCCTGTAAGTCTCTGACACGTTCAGGTCTCAGTAAAACATTTAGAAACTTTAGAACTTTGTTTCATGAATCATTGTGCAAAATTGTGTTTTTGACAATTTTAAGGCAAATATGAATGTTTTTATGAGATTCAGCCTCAAATTGAAACCAAAAGTCACTTTGTTTACATCTCCCATTCCAGCGTTTCATCACTTCCAGTAAATGCTCCTTTACTGTGCAGCAATATTCCATAAATCTACATATTTGAGACTTTATTACAGGAAATCTGCACAAGCACAAATTTGATATTGACTGACATTAAATAGTAAAATAACAAAAATTACAAGTTAGATATACAAAACTAAATTGAACTCGTCCGATGTAGTACTCAATCTGTCCACCAGAGGGCAGAAGACATTAAAATTATTCAAAACAGCATGTTTTTAAGGGAAGTACTCATCCTGTTAAAGAGGTAGAGCTCTACCAGATAGGTTGATTGAATATAAATAAATGATACAGTTGGAATTATTGGGTTAATAAAAACATAAAATCTTACCTTTCGCCCTGCGGATTAATGGCAATACAGCTTTTGTGACCCTGACGGTGCCCCAAAGGTTGACCTCTGACACCTGTTTGTAGGTGTCCATGGAAGTAAATTCGACCTCTCCGAAGGTCGAGACGCCAGCGTTGTTCACCACAGCCCACAGAGCTGCATCAGACAGCGATGTGTAAATGAACACATCCTGTTTTTACCCAGATTCGGACGAGTCTGATTTACCTCTTTGCGAGTCCTCCAGGTTGGCTTTGATAAACTCGATGGCCTTTTTCACCTGCTCGTCGCTGCAGACGTCCAGCTGGACCACCTTCATGCGATCTGAATGGATCTCTTCCAGCTCCTTGGCACCGTCTCCATCTCTGTCCTGTCAATTATGAAATCAATACACAGTTTGAATAACAAGATTTTAAGGAAGCCGTTTGAGTCTTCAGCAGATTTTGGGGTGAAATTTAAAACAGGACAGCAAATTTATTATTTTGTGTTAAATGTTTTGGTTTGTACTGATTTCAGTGAGGTGGGAGTGTTTCCTCAGCTGTTCCTCACACATGGACCATTTTCTCATTTACCTTTAAAAGACATCCAGCAAAGACTGTGAAGCCAAGTGAGTGCAGATGTTTGGCAAGGGCAAACCCAAATCCGCTGTCACAGCCTGTAATAAGCACAGCTTTTCCTTTCACCTACAGAATAAATTCAGAAACATCACTTTCACTTGCACAAACCTTATTTGTAAACATTCAGGCACGAGAATGTGGAATTAACAGCAGCTCTTCTCGTTAATCCTGGTTGTTTAAACTATCAAGTGTGTCTGTAATACAGAAAAACTGCTCGTTTCCGTGTAGACGGAGACGCTTCGCTCTCTGTGTAGTAACATTACCTCCACCAAGCCTCTGGGAATTCGAGGCGTTGCGACGTAAAGCACAAAAACCGCATAGATTACAACAATGCACTCCGTTACACTCGCTTCCGGTAGTCCCAGCAGCCTCATGACGGCGTTCAGGAGCGCTGGTAGTCCGAACCCCAACAAGACGGTGAGGAAAACCGAAAATGACACCAAGAGAGCCACTCGGAACGCTGACTGAGGAGCCATCTTGGGGGAATTGTGTTTACTTTCCTGACAGAACGGGCTGCATCACCCACCAGCGTGGGGGCACGTCACGTCGCATCACGCCACGCCCCCTAAACAAGTGTTGAAGTTTACGGCTAACGGTTTTCTGTGTCACTAACAGTCGGTTCAAAAATAATAAAACAAACCTAAAGATACTCGTTTTAAATGTTTAAATCTTAGCTGACATCAACAGCCCGAAACTCCAAGTTTCGCTTCTGTTCGAGAGCAAGAATTTTAGTTTCGGGATGCAGCGAAACCGGATGTAGCTGAATGAGAATCACTTTTAAAATGTAGTTTTTACGATAACTGAGAAAATAAAGGGAATTTAATGAGGAAATATTAATCCAACAAATACCTCTAGTTTTACCTCCACACTAACAGTACATAAAACGTCCTGCACAGTTTGTTAAACATCAGACCTAAATGGTAACATTTAGAGAACCATTTTTAGTATATCTACATAAACTTTGCTTTTATTTTCACTCTATTTAAATAAAAGCCTAGATTTAGAGCAAAAAGCACCATATCAGTTAAGATTAATAGTTTATTGGCTCAGTCAAACTTATCTCTACATACCCAGTTTATTGTATTTTTATCTCACAGGAAATGTGTTTGTACAAATTAAATTTTACAAAATAAATGTTGCCCCGCACTGTATTTTTCGTACAATTTTAAACTGCGCCAAAACTCAAATTCAACTTTCCCAAGAACCCAGAAATCAAGGTTGCTGAAATACACTTTATTTTTTAGTTTCCAGATGAAAAACATACAGCCCACATTCTGGTCAATAAAAGCAGAACAGTTCCACCTGTTCACCTACAGGCTGGCTGAGAGCAGTTTGATAGCAGCATGGAGAGAAAACTTAAGGCACTAAAAGTTCTAGAGTTCATTTGACTAAATGACCTTTAACAGGACTGTAAACATCTTTTAAATGCCTGGAGGAAAAGAAAAAACAAAAACAGAACATTTGCACAACTGGATTAAAGTTCCCACTGACTAAATTGAAACTAACACTGACTTGGGATCGTTGCAAAGCATTGAAAACACAACTATAATGTAAACGTTTTCTTCAGTTTCTAAAGTGGAGTAAACCAGATTATCCACCTTTGATAGAATTTGGAAGATTGTCATTTTACCCTTAATGTATGATGTGAACAATGAACTGTTGTACAGACAGACAGGCTTTTTGGAAAAAGGTACACTGAAACCTGTTGACAGCATTTTAGTTTATTTGAATGTGATAATTTGTTAGACTGCAAGTGCTCTTCTGCCTTTCCCCATATTATTTGAGAAAAGTGTCGAGTTTCCTCTTTATATTCTCAAATGAGTCCATTCCCATGTAGTCGGCCTGGCCCTGCTCCCACTGCTCCTTCCTCTCCTCGGAGGACATGGAGGGCTGCAGGCCTGCATGTGAAGAGCCGCTCTCCCCCTGATAAAGACAGCAGGAAATCAAGTTAAAGAAAAACTCAAACTGGTTTTAAGGAAGAAAACCAAACTGTTTTATTTGTTCAAGCAGAACTCACCACGTGTACCCCGTCTGTATTAATAGTTTAAAGCACATACACACCACAAAGCAGATTATAGATCAAGAGTAGTGACAGTATTAAACCAGGTGCCAACACATTGTTATTCACAAACCACATGGTCTCCATACCTGTACAGTCTCAGTAGTGACTGAGTCACTTTGCTGGGACTTTCAGATGAATAGAAAGACAGAAAAAAAAAAAAGTAGAAAAATTACAGGATGTACTTACAGGACAAAAAGTGTGTCCATCTGCATTTCCACTTTTCTACTTGGAGTCAAACTACCACCAGAATTTAACAAGTTGAACAAACAGCCACTAGAAGCATCTGAAAGGCTCTGATTTAAATGCACACTAACTCAGCAGAAGCAGAAAATACCATCCAGTTGATTTAAACATGAGCTGCAGTTTCACCTCCACACATCCAGAGAGAAAAGGCTGGTCTCCAAGCTGTTCCTGCAGCAACGGCACCACAGCGCTGGCGAACAGGGTCCACCAGTCCACCAGGAAGGTGGAGTGTGTGGCAGCCTCTTGTACACCCCCCGAAATCTGCTTGGTGTTTGGGTCAAATGTGTAACTCCATGGCTTGGTCTTCCCAAGGAAGTGGACAACTTTAGCATTTCCACCATACCTGAAAGACAGAAGATGTAACTAGACACATGTTTATTATTTAATTACAATTAAAATACTTTTATGTGCGTTAAACTTAAAAGGTTCACCAAGTTTTAATATAAATATATATATATATATATTAATATATTCCAGAGTTTAATAAAAAGTCCTGACGTGGATGAAATCCAAATCTGAAGGATCTAAATCCACAGCAGCGCGGGTCTTTGCCATAGACCTAAATCTGGCCCTGTGGGGGTTGTTTTGGGGTTCTTTACCAGACCCCCACCCATCAAGAACATTTCAACTCCCCTCTGATCTCAGCTTGGATTCCAGGGAATCCCAGTGACTGGAGCTCATTAAGACCATTTGTTTCAGTGCAGAGAGAAGTGCACAATGACCAGGTCTAGGATGGAAACATAGGCCTTTAAATAAAGTTCTATTTTAGGAATAAGAGAGGGGGGGGGTCAGCTGTTGGGACTCAGGTTGGACATTTAACCCGGGGCTGTTGCCTTCTGGGTGACGCTCCAGATGAGTGTCTGGAATCTCACTGCTCATCTCTCCTTTGCAGCTCGAGTTCTTGTCACAATGTGACTACACGTTCATGTGATCCGGTGTCTGCTTACATATCAGCTTTTCATCGAGTGTACGTCACCACAGTCACATGGACGGACCCTTTAAACTGTTTAGTATATGAATTATTCAAGTTCCACATGTATTTACTTCATGTAAATGTTTAAACCGTCCATGTGACCTAACGGGACACTTACTGCTTGAATGCTGGGAGGTAAGTGTAGATGGCGATGCTGCTGAGGTTGTAAATGAAAGGGAGATGTTTTGATATGTCAGCTGTTGCCCAGTCACTGAAGAAGCCGTTCAAAACACCCTGGTCTCCTCCTGCAGAGACACGACAACATAGAGTCATTAAAACATATTTTAACATGTTCTGTTAAAATTAGTTTGTAAATAGAGACAGAAAACTGGTTGGACAGTTTGTCTCAGTCCAACACAAAATACACTGAATTATGAAATCAGATAACCCCCCCCCCACCACCACCACCTAGCCACAGGCACAAGAGGTTGGGGGTGCATCACAGTCTCAAGAACCGCTTTACGAAAACTGCAAATACAGTATAAACTCTGAACAGCCTCTTCATATGTTGCGTCAGAAAGCAGGAGACTTTAAACCAAAATGAGCAAGAGTTCTAGGATTTCCGAAAGGCTCGGAAAGTTGCATTTTAACTTTGGACCACTTGAACCATCCACAGAAAAGCCCAGAGTCTCTGGATGAATTAAATGTTTAAAATAGAGCTGAAAACTCGCATTTAAATGCTGAATCATCGCAAGTCATTTTGGTTTTTGGAAATTTCACAAGATTCAGTCTAACCCACATGGAAAACCACTAAAAGCATCTTAAGATTTAAACTAGACTTAATTTCACTCCTTATCCAGAGAACTTCAAGTCAAACAAGTCCATCCATGTTGGTTAGAAGTTACTAGGACGACCAGGTCCTGATAAACGTCACCATAAACACTAAACCAGTTCCAGAGGGTTTGTACATTAATGATTGTATAAAATACTTGTGAATCTCTGGAAGATACAATGATTTAAAGGTTCTATAGCATGCAAAATTAACTTGTTGGAACTTTTAACCATGTTATGATGTTTTTCCTTGTAAAAACCAGAGTGGTTTTATGCTTATTTCATGCATTTCTCAGTAATCCTCCTGCATCCTGTGCTCCGAGCAGCTGATCCGCTCTCCTGGAAAACGACTGACTGTAACATAGTGATGTAACAATGTTACACCAGGACCTGCCCTGCAGATTAAACACATGCACTGAGCTGCAAGAGTCTGAAGCAAGAGACTATGCATCACCACTTTATAGTATTTTACTTAAACCTACTGAAAATATCTCACTAAAAACATGCATTTAGCTGTGAGAGTTACAGGAATTTATTCACTATTTTATTCAGGCAGCTTGAGGGGCAGCACTCACAAGGAGGGGGCCTGGAGGAGAGATGGGATTTTAGGTAAACTGAGCATTTTACGTCCTGGTTGGAAAATAACTCGAGAATATAAGTTATATTTCAGGACAAATGAAGACTATAACACCAACAGTAACATGTCATCATGTGACTATCCCAGATGTTGAAAGCTGTAAAATGGGAGGATACAGGAGCTTTTAAAAAAAAAAAAAAAAAAAAAAAAAAAAAAAAAAAAAAAAAAAAAAAAAAAAAAGCCATCAGTTAAAAGAAAATGCCACTTCAAAATAAAAAAAAGAGTTCTTGACTAGATGAAGTGAAAGTCGAGTCTAATGAGCACCATGTGTGAAAACTAGATAATTAGCTGTCCTCACACCCGTCTGGAAATCTGTGTTAAAGTTAACCTGCAGATACTCATCATGTCAATCCAACATGCAGCTCTATTCAAGAGCAGCTAGCTGTAAATAATCAGAGCAGACAAGAGAATTTAAGTTTCCTGTCGGCTGGTGAACACTGACGCTCACTGTACGAGTTCACACTCAAGTTGCCTCAGGTCCTCTGGGTCCAAGTCCAGACCTGGAGCACCACAAAACCAGATTTCTCAAAGTCCATCTCATAAAATAGTGACTTTGATAAACATATCCAAGTCTGGGGTACAAAACCTTTTCATAAGATCAAACCTGCTGAATTTAGATTAAAAATAATCTACTAAAGGAAAGTTGCTTCATCTGAACATCTGTGGTATATAAAGTCAATGAAACCACAGTGTTTGTTTAAATATAAACACGTAGCTTGTTTGTCCGAACCCACAGCCTCCACTGAGGATTTCAAAACCTAATATAGGACTGAGGATCTTCATTTTGAGGGGATGAGTAGAGCTCAGCAAGAATGTGCATCTAACCCTGCTAGTTTGTCTTGGCAGCAGACGGCACGAAAGCCACAGATGTAGATACAACCTCTGGGTTCAGCCACTCGTATTGAAGTGCAATGAAAAGACGACATCGTTCTGCAGAAAGCTGCACACAGATCAGCAGAGGTGAAAGTTTAAGAAGGTCAAAGCAACTGCAGCACATGCCTGAGGACATGTATAGAACTTCCAGGGCTATAAATAAGTGTACAGACACCAGTGCCACATAAATAAAGCCCTTTAATAAAAAAAAGATGAATTAGTTTTGATTTGGGGGAGGGGGGGGGAGTGGTCTTTTGTATATTGTGCTCTCAATGAGCAGATGACCTGCCAGCTGACATGTTGCTGCCAGAATGGGTCGGTACTCCAAAGCGTTGGCCCATGTGAGCGTAAACTAATTGGTTTTTCCCTGATGGAATCTGTCACAGAATCACAAAGAGACCCGACGTTTCCCCACAAACACATTCCAGCAGTTCTGAGGTCAGATTACTAAAAAGGTCACTTAAAGCTCTTCAATGAGGGTTTCAACTCAGTTGTACCATCTTCATAAAACCTGGTTAGAATCATGTGACAGGAAACTTAAAGCATGCTTCATCATGAACTGCAGACTTCAAGGAAGCATGTTTTAGTATCACACGGAGCAACACGCTTTAATACACGGAAATATTCCAAACATGTCAAATATCAAAAGGTTTATTTTTTAAAGAGGCACTAATCTTTTAGCACATCAGATCTTTAAAGTCACTGAACCACGATGATCTGCAACTTAAACAGCAGAGCTTCTCAGACAACCTCCACCCCGTCCTGATGAGTCCCTCCAAGAATAACTCGAAAGTCTGACAGCAGCGCCTTGTGTCCAAGAACTGGGTACCATGACGACCTCACTTAGAGCTAAAGATAAACAAGCTCCGTTTTACAGCACGATACAAAAATCACCCAAATCAGATTCAAGTGTGTTTGAAGGCGAGAGAGTAACAAGTCACACAGAAACAAGGATCCTTCATCAGTTCTTTCAAGGACTCTCATTGAACACTATGGAATCAGGGCTGAAAACAGTTTTTGGAACAATGTGATGTAATATATACACAAAAAGTGACTTAAAGTACTGAAACTTAATAAAGTGTTTATCTATATGTTCTTAGCTCACCATCAAAGCTGCCATGTTCTGTGCAGAACTGAAGGAGTTTGCCGTGAGTCTCCACAGAAGGCTGAAAAACAAACACGCCGGAGTTGAAGCAGTCGGGCCAGCCGGGGTCGGGAGCAGCCGACAGCTCCTCTCTGTCAAACAGCTCGTCTATGTTGGAAAGCACCTAAAAATACAGAATCAAACTAATTCAAAGCCGATTTCTTAGAATTCCTCACGTCTGCTGAGCATCTGTGTGTCAACACGCTCACCAGAGTGTCTGCATCCATGAAGACACATTTAGAGAACTGAGTGAGGGTCCAGCAGTGGAGCTTGGTTAAGGTGACCCCCAGATCAGGTCTCTTCATCATGGCCAAGTGAGCCGTGTCGCCGCTGTCCAGCACGTCCACCACCCTCACGTCATCGAAGATCTTCTTCAGCACAGACCTGATGAATCACAAGGCAACGCGTCACCAGCTGAGCGTGAAACGAGCGGCGACAGGAGAGCAAACAGGCGTGATCTGGAAATGCTGAGTTTAGGATTAGAGAAGCATTTATACTTACTGGCAAGGCGCCGACACCTTGGGGCCAATGAGTACCACCAACTTTTTGGATGTGTTGTGGTTACGAAGGGACTTGCCCAGAACCATCGCACCCCGAGCGTAGCTGTCGTTGGTAGCCAACGTCACAAAGGCCTGATCTGTGTCAAAAACATCAAATCTGGCTACTTTCATGTAACATGAGCGTCAAAATCAGCAGCATATTAAAAACATCGGCTCTTTGACATGATTTTAATGGATGCAGCATTAAAAAAAAAAAAATCTTAAACATTAATGGAGAACTCACTGTTTTTCCTTTTGAGAAAACTAGAACACAGCAAAAACACCTAATTGGTAAATTGAGTTTTTTTATTGGCCATGTGGCTCCTATTGGGCAGAGCAGGTAGGAAAAATCTGTCATCTACCTTCCAAGCCGTGTTTGTCAAACAACGACTGGTCTGTGAGGGAAATTCTAAACTGGGATGATTAAGTCAGCGAGGCAGCTGGGGTGTTTGAGCAAATGTACCAATAGGAATCCTGCGTGAACCATTACATTGAACTCAGCAAGAGTCATTTCAAAAAGGAAGTAAAACTTTGGATAAAGAACATGTTCAGGGAGTCGAAACAATGGTTCCCATTACCAGAACATGCCAGGAAAATAGGTGGTGTCTGGCTGCAGACAGCAACCACACCCCCCTCCTCTTCACTCACTTTAAAGATTCATGACTCCAACGTGATGAGGAGCAGTTTGATTTGAGTAGATTCAGGCTGCATTCCTCCATTTCTAAACTATTTGAAGAGAACTCTGAGGTGTGGAATGCAGCATCGCTGTGGTTTTCAAACTAAAAGCCAAAAGGAGCCACAATGTCCGAATCAAACTTGTTTACTAAATGTTATTTCCCCTAACGCGAAATGGAAACAACGTTAAAGTCTTTAAAACAATAAACAAACATTTTAAATATAATTTTGTAAAGTTATAACATTTTAAATAGGTTTCAAAATAAAACAACCTGAAAGTTTGTCTGGGTAAAAACACGCGACTTGAAACTTGTTATCAAATAAACAACAAAACAAACAAGCAACAACATCGACGCTGAATAAATAAAATAAAAGAGACGCTTTTATTTGCAAACTGCAGAAAAGACGCGTAAAAAGTTTTCCCGCAAACACGCGCGTCACGACGGCGTGAAATGAAAAAGCCAAACATTTTCTCGACCGGGTGTTAAACAGTTACGTACCTGCCATGACTGAAGGTTAAGTCGAAGCTACTGCGTGTAGCTCAGACTTAGAGACGGCGGCTCTGAGGGGGAGAAAAAAAAGGGCTGACTGAACACGCAGAGGTGAATTTATACCTCTGTGACAGTCGGGTCACGTGACGCTCTCCTCCACACACCCACCTGTTCCCAATATGATCCTTCACACCCGGAGAAGAACATGCGTGGCTCAAACAATCCTATATTTACATCAACACTAGATACTAAAAGACTTTTTGGTCTTTATTTAGTCAATTTAAGAGTTCGAAACTCTTTGGAAACAAAATAAAACAAATGTAATTTATTTATGAATATTTTTAATGTTGATTTAAAAGAGTTTTGGCGCCACCTTGTGGAATAAAGACGCTACAGTAAACAGGATAAAATCTGAGATAAAGATATTCTGACTCTGAACTAATGATTGTGATAATTTTAAAGAATATTAAAACTGCTATAAAAAAATCACAGTATTTTATTGCATATCTCCTTAAAATAATCAAATTTTATTAATGTGTTGCCCCCAGTTTTTATTCCCCCGCTCCTTTATCCCCCCTCCTGGGGATGCTTGGCAGAGTGGACATGCTGCCAAGGAGAGCTCGGTGGTTGTCCTGTGCTGAAAGACAACCCCCCCCCCAAAAAATCTAGACTGTTGAAATTGTGCCATTTGAAAACAGTTCAAAAGAGATAAATGTAGAAAATTGAAAATTAACCTTCAAATGTTCCTTTTTTAAATCTGAATCTGCTCTGAAATTTAAAAGGCATGTTGTAAAGTATCTTCAGTGAAATTTACTGTCGTGTTTACATGTTTATACAACTGCATATACACTGTAAATCAGATTTTATATATTATGACATACACATAAAAACAGATTCTGCATATGGGGATGGATCATTGATTTTATTGTTTGCTCTCATCTTGACATGCTGTCAAACACAGTGAGAAAACATGGCAGGTGGTGCTTGTATCCATGGTTACAAGCAGAAGATGGCTGAGAGGGTGGAAGAGGATTTAGGGGGGTGCAGGGGAGCTGTGTTTGGGGTCCTGACTGCTTTTTTAATAGAGGTTCTTCTGCACGTAGGCGGCGATGTACTTGACGGCCAGCATGGTTTCCTCACATGTGGGTTTGATCTGAGACTCGGGCAGCAGGAAGCCGTAACGACCGGTGTCACGCAACTCGAAGGTGTAGGAATATTTCACTCCCAGGTCGTAGGCCCAGTCATCAGAGCCTCCTGCAGCGGGGTCTGAGGGCAGAGGAGAAGGGGGGGGGGGTTAGAATGATGATCTGAGACGGTTCAGCTTTCGTTTCATCTCTGAAGAGGTTTGTACATCATCATATGATTAAAATGCATCAAACAGACTGTTTTTTCTCATCAAAGACCAGCAGAGATATTTGCTGCACTCACAGATAGTCGTAGCACCAGGTCCACTGGTGTAGCGGGTACCATACAGACTCTGCAGAGCAGCAGAGGCGCCTTCAGCCACCTTCAGCTAAAATACAAAACACAAACCAGTTCAAGGTCAATTTGAAAGACGTCTATAATATAAAAAGCACTGATTCATTTATTTTTGTTTTAAAACATGTTTTCTACTTGCTGCATCTTTCCTACTTGTTCAAATGAAACATTTTCCCCCAATATTACAAAATTAAAAGCTTCAGGGAAGAGTTGCAAAAGGAAATGAAACCTCCAGAGGAATGCACGTGCAGGAAATGATTTTCCTAAGGTCCCGTGCATGTTGCGATGGATCCCTGCCGTTCTTTTGTTTCATAAAGTGTCAGCATAGAGCTCTAAATCCCAGGCGAGTGATAGAGGAGGCAGAGATGTGTGATCTGCCTCTGTTAGCATGAGAGAGAGCTGGGAGTAAGGGGTGTGAGTGTTAACTGTGCAGCTCTCGGACACCCTGGTGAGAAGTAAAAGAGCCATGAAAGTGAGACATGTGAGCGGGGGAGTCGATGATTTGCAGCAGCTAAATGTAGCTGGTAGATAAGAGTCGAACAGTGACGGCGCTGAGTTAACAAAAAAAACTTTTCTTCTACTCTAAAAAAGTTCGATTTCTTGATAATCTGTGGATGATCTTGCAGTTATTTCTTGTACAGACCCTGATGGAGAAGTGCTGACTCACCAGCTCACTGTGGTCTGCAGCCAACCCGTATTTGTAGGAGTAGGGGAAGAGCAGCAGCTGAGAGTAGGAGTGCACGGTGAGGTAGGCCTTGATGACCGACTTGTTCCTGCGGATGAAGTCAGCCACGTTCTTCACCTCAATCTCCGACTCGGGACTGTAGCCACAGAATGTGTCGCTGCAGGGATTACTAGAGGCTCCGAGGGCTGCAGACACAAATCATACTGACTTCATTCTGATGGAAAAGAGGCTTGATTTCAGATTATTTCAGTATAGTTGATTCTGATTCTAATCTCCAATTTTAATCCCTGAATCTCTTTATTTCTTCATCTTTTTAAATATAATCTTGCATTATTTTATTTGTTGCTTCAACTATAAATGTTGAAATCTATTATTATCACATGGATTTTACTCTGTCAATAAACATGAAGCCGGTTTACATCATGACGGAGATTCAGGACACCAGAATCTGCTGCACAGATTTGGAGTTTTCATCTGTTTTTCCTTTCAACTCATTTTTTAAAGCATTATAAATCTGCCGTGGTGCCCATTGAAGAAATATTTGTGTTTTTTTCATTCTTGTTGTACTTACTGCACCAGCCAGCGTTGAAGTTCCTGTTTGGATCGGCTCCAAAGCAACTGGATCCAGATCTCGTGGAGCGAGTCTTTCTCCACATCCTGTTCTGTAGTTCCCAATCGGATTAAATGCATATTTAACAAATCGGAGGGATATGAATTATGCAGCAGTACAACTCTAGACTGAAACAGACTTGAACATACGTTTGTGTGTGTGTACACGTAACCGTCGACGTTAAAGACGGGCAGAACAAAGACGTCCATCTGATCGAGGAGGCTGGTCATCTGAGAGTCGCTGCCGTATGAGGACAGAGCCTGAGCAGGAATAAAAACTGATTCATGACAAGTTCCTGAATAAAGTGCTAACAAAGCAGATCCACTTTGTTACCTCCATGACGAACCACTGACAGAACGCAGGAGAGATCCACTCTCTGGCGTGGATACCACAGTCCATGAAGATAGCAGGCTTCGTGGAGCCGGAAGCCTTTCCAAGCTGTAGTTTTTAGACGGATTTGTACATTGATCAATAGTTCCTGAACAGGTGGGACTGATTTTGAAATTGTAGTTTGAAATACCTTGAGGACAGTCATGGGGCGTCCCTCATAGGTGTTTCCAATCACCTGCTTGCTGATCAGATTAGGATTAGAGGAGGAAATGGAGTTGATCCAGTTCTGGATCTGAAATAAAAAAAAGATGCTTGAATAATGATCTGATCAGGTCTGAAGTCTGGATTAATGTCACACTCTCAGAAATAGAGGTATGAAACAAGAACATTTTTATACCTGTAGGTACATTATTTTTTAAATGTTCCCTCAAAAGTACAATATTGGTCTTTTAAAGGCCAGATGTGTCTCTTTGAGGGGTTCAAACTGATATAAAGTATAAATTTGTGCCATTTCAACCAGGGCCGGCACTGACATGCATGGTGCCCTAGGCGAAAAAGGATTGTGGCGCCCCCTACTGCCCAGAACAGAAACAACGTAACTCAATAACTGGATTACATTGCAAAAAATATTTATTTGTACTGAAATGAACAGTACAGATGATAGATAGATATTTAATCATTACTTACTTTGCTCTTTACATGAGATGAATGGTGTGTCCAACAGTTTGTAAAACAAAAAAAAAAGGAGAATTTGGCTCCCCCTAGGCAAATGCCTGTCTGCCTATGCCCAGAACCGGCCCTGATTTCAACTTACTGCACCTACAAGCCTGGCCAAGGCTGGTTAACATCCATTTTATTAAGTGTCATTCTCCATTTTTAAATGTTGGTTATATACGTCAAAAAGTGGCATGAATTTAATGTTTTACTGGAACAACTTCATAAGGTACAAAAATGGACCCGGACTAAAGGGTCCAGGAATGTCTCTCAAAAAGGAAAACCCCTTTTGATGTACCCCTATTTTTGAGAGTGTTGCAGTTCTGCTCTTACATCGCTCCAGGTGTTGTACTTGGTGTAGCTGTGGGCTCTGGGAGACCCTCCGCTGTCAGCCTGACCATCAACAGCAGCCTGAACGTCCTCAATAAGAATCCTAAAGAATTCAAACAGTCTCAGAACTTCAAGAAGAAATCAGACAAATGTTTTCGGACGTCTTCCTGGTGACCTACTCATGCTCCATGCTGCTCTGACCTAACGTGGTGTACACTATGTCCAGGTACTTCGCCGGCACGTGGATGTCCACATCGATGTCGATGGTCACCTGCCCTGAGTTGTCAGGGCTCCACATGTCGACCTGCAGGTGGCGCCAAAGTCTTAAAAACATAAAACTTTGAACCCTCACGTTCAGTGACTGATGAGACTCTAAAGTTCATAGATCATTTTTACATTCAGGTGGTCGAGATTTTAACTCTATAAATGTAAAATTTAATGACTGAACACAGATCAGAATGGTGTCTGTGTGTGTGAAGGTACATCAATATTGTCCGCCAGCTCACGAATGAGGGTCACATGTTCATCCAGCCTCGGTTTCAGTCTGAAGACTTTGTCTCTGTAGAGGGAAAAAGCTGAATTTATTAAAACATTGACTCAATCTAAAGCTTTAAATCAGCTGATTCAGTTACAAATCTGTTCCTGGAGAGACTTTAGGAGCAGAAACTGAAAACATCCCCTGAAACTGGTTAAATATCTAATAAATAACTAAATAAATCAACGTTAAGTTGCTCAAACATTTTCTGTGTGTGAATTGAACAGGACTGAAAATAACTATCATAGTACTGTAGCTCCAATTACTGAGAGAAAACTATTAATACTTTGAATCAGAATGTACTTCTGTGATCATTTAACTCCCAGTTATAATAAAATGCACAAAAACTTCTGATACTTTCATCGATTAATAGAAAGTTGTTTCATTTTCAGTGATAAAATATGAAATTTACCCTTCAAAGCGAGTGACATCGGCCAGAGCAACAGCCAGCAATCCGAAAAACAACAGGAGCTTCATGTTTGCAGTAAAGCTGGACTCGTTTGTGGACAAGACTTATAAGCATCATGCTGACGCCGATCCACCAATCCTAATCTGTGATGCAGCTACATGTCAGACGTCCTCCCTAAAAAAAAAAAGGAATAAGGAAAATCATCTTGTGCACCTGTTTTTTTTTATTTTTTTTTTTGTTTCACGTGGAAGAACTGTCACCTACATGATGGGTAGTGAATGATTAATAGCATGCTTGTGGAAACTTTAACCAAGGTTAGTTCTAATAGCAACATTATCTCAGTTTGAATGTTATTTATAGATTTTTGTTTGACTAATCGGGACTTTTGAGGTAATAAAATAAACTTAAGGCTGCTATTTTAACTTTTATTTATGTTTTCTTATATTCACAACATGTACACTTAACATAGTAAAAAAAAAAAAACATCAATATGTTTAAATACCACATGAACAAATGTCACTAAAACCTGGAGAGTTTGTGTACCTCCTTTCAGCACACACATAAATACATTTTTACATATAAGTTGCTATAAACACACAGAAAAAACACACGTGAACTACTTGAATGTTACAAATTTACATATACAATATGACAATTTGCTATTTTTTATATTTTTATCATCTGGTAGAACATAAAGAGGATCACAGCACTTGTTACAACCATTAAAAACCCTGCTGAGAACACGGCACTGAACACTACATTACACAATCCTGCAAAACATGCATATTCAACACATATTATGGGATACATGATCTTAAATTCTGTAGTTTATTCAAGCAGGAGGAAAACGTCTTCATGTAGTAACAGTATGACACATTTAATGTTTCTTTTCTTCTTGCAAAGAATCTTATTTGAGCTATTTTAGATGCTTATTTGGGTTTTAAACACATGAAAAGTCACTGCAATCCTCTCCAACCATGGATTAAAAAGGAAGGAAGAGCAAAACTGTTTCTTTTTGGCCTCTTTTTTTTGGTCACTTAACGTCGCTGGAAGCGTTACTTTTGATTGTAAGGCTCAGTGCTTCGGAGGCTCGAAACGAGAGCGCGCTCATCTTGGAAGTGATGCTCAGGTGAGGCCGTGAACCTCCACCTGAAGAGCAGCGCAGGAGGCGCAGTAAGTTTTTCCGAAAGTTGCGCCCCACAAAGCCGTACATGATGGGGTTGACGCAGCTGTTGAAGTAGGCGACGCAGATGGTGAAGGGCATGGCGGTGTCGACGACTTCCTCAATGGCGCAGTTGGTCAGCAGCTTGAGCTGGTTGAGCAGGTGCAGGAAGTGGAACACCTGATGAGGAACCCAGCACAAGAAGAAAGCCAGGACAGCTGCTGCCAGCATATGCAGCACCTCGTCGTCACGGGAACTGGAGGTTTTCTGGATGTGTTTCGCCCGTAGGAGCGCCTTCCCAATGAGGCAGTAACAAGTGATGATGACGATGAAGGGCACCAGGAAGGCCAGCAGGCTTTTCATGAGGCTGATAGCCAGAAGGAGCTCTAACCTTTCAACATTTTTTTCTGACGGGTGGAGGGTGCCACATATGGTATTCTTAGAGTTTCTAAAGTTGTGGACATCTCTGGTCATAGCTACAGGAACACTAAGTCCCAACGCAAAAAGCCAGATCAATATGCAAGTGATGCGTGCATAGACCACTGTGCGAAACCGCCGAGACTGCACCGGATGCACAATGGCCAGATAACGATCAATACTGAGAGCTGTGAGGAAAAAGATGCTGCTGTACATGTTGAAAGTTGCCAGTCCTGCACTGGCCTTGCAGAGGAACCCCCCGAAGGGCCAGTGGTACCCCGTGGCGGTGAAGGTCGCCCACATGGGCAGAGTGATGAGGAAAGTGAGGTCAGACACAGCCAGATTAAGGACAAAAATGTTGGCCACAGTTTTGAGCTTCATGTAGCAGTAGATAACCGCCACCACCATGCTGTTCCCAATGATGCCGATGACAAAGTTGAAGGCGTACACGATGGGCACCAGGGTGAAGATGAATTCGTGGCTTCCAGACAGGCCACATGTCAGGTTTATCCCTTCTGTCACTCCTGCTGTTCGATTCTGCATTTTCCCTTTTTAGTGCCAAAACCCAGGACTTTTAAGCAGAGGAAGGGGGGGTCTCTGTCAGCAGGGTGCGTCTGTGGTGACTGATACAGGCCTTGGGCGAGGGCCTCAGCGACTCCTATAAAGGAAACACAACAAAAAATATCACAGACAGTCGGGGCGAGGAGACGTCATTATTGCTGGCATGGCCCATAAACGCTAATCCACACGAGCACCCATTTAAGTGCTCACCCAACACCAGCTCATTAAAGACCTGCACACTAAAGCCATCCTGAAGCTTTATGTTATTTCTGTAAATGAAGAAACCTTGAGAAACAGATGTTGCATGTTATTCAATATTCCGAAATGCCCTTTGAAAGATCATTACTCAGACAGTCTGCTTTCTGCTTCCTCTAAATCGTCCCCCCGGCTAATGAACGTCGAGAGTAAAAACGTGGCGCGTTCATCAAACGGTCTGTCCGTTCTGGGAGGAGGGACAGCGCCCAGAAGAACGTTTATACCTCGTGTTATGACCTGCGTTAATTGAGGCTGAATGGCAAAGTGCGAGCTCAGATAACGACACCATTAAACACGGAGGTGCTCAGGAAGCGTGCAGGAGCGCGTTCAGGCTCCAGTCACTGTAAAAGACGTGTCACATTTGAAACCCTTGGCGTGCAGAGATACATTGTACCCAGCATGAGAACTTCTAATCAGTGCACACCTAAACAAACAGGACAGCAGGGATTCGACTCTGTGGAAACTTCGCTCTGTGAGAAAATCAAACCTGCATGCTGCAGAAAATTTGCCTCAGGGCGAGTCCGCCCCCCCCCCTTCATTTGTATGAGCAGAATGTCACATGGTTGTAAAAAACAATCCTCCTAGTCTTTATGTTTATTAGACCAACTTAGTGGGTGTCATTAGTGGAACTGGAGTAATAATATTAGCATAAGCCTCATTCGCGCATGTAACATTTTAGCAAGAACGTCTGAGATTTCTGTTAATAATTAGGAGCAAATAAAATGTTTGTGGATGCGTTAACTCAAACAGATATCAAAACAAATCATATCAGCGAGTTTAGATTTTAAAATCCGCTCAAGTGCATGAAAATATAAGAACTTATATGGATTTATTTGAAGAAAATACAAGTCGTTTAAAACCAGAGTTCTATAAAGAGGCCAGAGAGACAGAATCATTTGGGTTTGCCACAAGATGGCATTCTAGTAAAAGAGTTTCACTCACAGATACCTCAGTGCAAACATAGAAAGTCAACGCATTGAGAAACGCTACAGATATAATAATAATATTCCAGAATATGTGACAGAAAAATAAATGTTTTAGCTATGAAGTCAAAAACCTTCCACCAGCTGCGTTCCAGCTGCCATGAAAACAGTCTGAGTCCTGATGTGGAACCGTTTAATCTCCAATTCAAGGATCACTTTGTTTTCCAGGTATTCGGTGGTTGAATTCTCCGTGTGCTAAAGCAACAAGGCTGCAGATGTGGGGAGATTTTGGAGGGTGGAAGAGATGAAGGTGCCAAGGGCAACAGAATAATGAAATATCTCTGTGCGAGTTTCCTGCACAGACCTGGACGTCGAGGCAAATCACTGCCTCAGATGTCATTCACATTATCTTTAATGGTTAAACAGAAGCGCTTTAAACGATACTTAGAGGATTTCAGATCTCCACACATGGGAATAAAAGAGGAAACCTGACTGTATACAAATAAATATGTCTGAAAATCCATTACTGTACAAAAATGTATGAGAGACCTATAAAAACGGCGAGGTGGCTCAGACAGAAGGTGGATCGGAAGCAGGTTATTAAGTGTCCAGAGAGTTATAGCTTTAAGTGAGATGGCACATTACTGAATGGCAGCCATAAACCCTGGGTGACCACATCACAGGAAGGTAAACATCAACTTCACAAGGTCAGTGAGCAAGCTGCATCCTCTAAGACAAGACAAGACGGCTCTGTGTTTGCTTATTGCAAACAAAGCTGCTCACAATAAGTGATAAAATCAGGATTCAGAGGAAGTTTGGGGACATTTCTGCTCCACAGTTCACTCGCTGACGTCTGAGTGACACTTCAGTTGCAACATTCCATATTTAGTCTTGTCTTGGGTTACTTTAATGCTGCCACTTCCTGCGCTGGTTCACAGGAATCTGTATAAAAACCCGAACAGAGACGAGGTTCCCATCATGACATGAGCACCACCATCTGGTGATAGTCACTAAAACGTCTGGCTGATGGAGTTAATGATTTATATCATCCCATCATGAAAGGAGGTTCACCTCACTGCAGCGGCCTTCAATCTCCTGATCAACCCCTTCGTTTAAACAGCGTTTTCAGCCTCCTTTGGTCAACAGGAAGTTCTGCAACAATGGCCGCTTTCAACTTTTTAACATCCTGCACCATTTAACGTCACAGGAGTGGAAATTTATCACCGCTGTCCTCCATCTGCAACTTTATCCCTCTTTCATCCAACCTAACAAAACAAAACTCATTTTGCAGTTTATGATTAGCTTCAGAAACCACATCCACATGGAAGATGTGACTTCCACGACCGAACAGCACAAACGTCTGCCTGTGGAGTCCCCTCTTATTTCCTGCACTGCAATGTTTAATTACAACAACGTGTCCGATAAGAAATCCTCTTCTCACCCACTTGTGGTCCGTCTGATGGGAGATAAAGTCTCTGAAGAGGATCGGAGTTGCTTCTATTTTCAAATTTAGAAACCTCAGAGGGAAAAGAGGCATCTTGAAAAGTGAAACAAGATTGTCTCTTAGGTTTGTACAACTTTTTCTTTGTTGAGTCCAAATTATTTATTTTTAAACCTGTTTTTTTCCCCCTATTAAAGCTCCTGCTCTCATTAATCTTGTTCCCCTTTTATTCATCTAAGTTTTGAGATGGATTTCTTCTGAAGTTGGGATTTTCAGAAAGCACAAACCTACTGTTTTTCTTTTTAAATCAGGAAGTGGATTTAATTTCTGTACGGCAGGGATTTCTTTGTTTTTATGAGTTGCATAAAGCAGCTTTGAGTCACGATTTCAGATCCCTCTCAGGACTTTCACGTGAATAACTTAAACAAACAGCAACGGCGGGCCACAAGAAACGGAGACGGTGGCTTGGATCTCACGTTCTGTGCAGACCTTCGATTCAAACTACAAGATAAAATAAGATTACAAACCTTCCTGCTGCAGAAAACCATAAAGGATTTTGTTAGTAGCTGTAATTTCAAACATCAGGGATAATAAAACTTCTGGATGTTGGATGTAAAGAAGTGATGAAAGCTGTGGCGGTGAGAGTGATGTGAGCTCTTACCTGTGGCGTGCAACCAGAAGGCTGTTGATGCTTTCAGATCAGGACAGACAGAGAGATAAGAGAGACCACCGCGGCGTGAGCCAGTCACTGCCTCTGATTTAACTTAAGTCGTGGAGCGAGACGAGCATAACAGCCCCCTCCCCATCACACACCCCCACTAACCCTCCCTCTTCTCTCTCTCTCTCACTCACTCACACAGATGAATGAATTACATGGCAGCCAGTCGTTTGTGTTTTGTCCCAGTTCGTCTCTATTTAGCCAACAATCTATAGTCACCCTGGGACACAAACATTTTATGATGTCATCTCTCTGTTCTCCTCCGTTTTCTTGATGCAACTCTCTCGTCCTTCTAAACTGATCAAAGTAACAAATCTCAACCTGTTGCACGATCCCATAAGAATACCTCACTAAGCAATGCAGTTTAATTAACATGAGTCATGCAGACTGCTCTGCATGCTCTGACCACCTCGTCCACTCATGTTGTGTCTCATCGCAGCAGTCCCCCGTGTCCGCCGCTCATCGTGAAAGGAATGGCCAGACTCTGATAGTGACTGAGCCTGTCATCATGTTGTAATAATAGCTGCCACGAGCTGGCTCTCAGCCCGATTCGGGTTGTGTTGTTGGGGGGATTGGAAAGGAAAATGGGGCAGTTGGCACTTGCAGACGGGAACTTCAGAGTCCACTCCTTGCTGAGGATCCTCAGAACATTTCCTGTTTTGCAGTCTGGGATTCAAATCACATTTTTCATGACATAATCATTGTTAGATGTTCTGTTGAACAGAGATTGTAAAATGAGATTTGCAAAAATCTTTTTAGAATATCTGACTAACCAGTCAGACTTTTTGTTCTTTTATTAAATTTTTCACATCATCTTATAGCAACATAGTAATAATAATACTGGAACTTTCAACCCGCAGTACTTAGATATTTAATCAGAGAACAGAAGACACGAGGGCAGGTTTTGAGGAAAGTACTGATGTTGTTAAAGAGATTTTAGAAATAGATTGGTTGTTGTGGAGTTTTACCACTTAATTCTGTTCATTTAAACATAAACAACATAAAACACATATTGTTCCTAATTCTTTAGTCAATCCCTTAAAAAATACCAAAGATACTGACAGAGAAAAATATTTATTTTAATGCAAGTAACTGATGTATGTATCAGTTCCTCTGTCAGGTCTTTGCTTGATGTTGGTCATAACAGCACAACATACTGATATGATCAGTGTCAAGGAGTGAAAAGAAGTGAAAAGGCAAAATAAAATAAAATAAAATAAAATAAAATAAAATAAAATAAAATAAAATAAAATAAAATAAAATAAAATAAAATAAAATACATTCCAAAGAAAAATCTGTCTCATTGGAAAGAAAATATTTAGAAGTTGGAACGAGTTTAATTAACCTGAGTTATAAGTTTGAACTTTTTGCTCAAATTGGTGCAAATTTTCTAAGTTAATGATTGAAAGTTTCAAAATAAAATCACCAAATAATAAACAACAACAATATGTAAGTGATTTATGATGCTTCTACTAATCGTCAGTGCCTCCTTTTAATCAGGAGATTTAATGTGTGAGTTTATGTTTATTAGGTCACAAGTTGAGTCTGTTAACTCTGGAAAAATACAGTAGCTTATGACATAAATAACATTTTTATGAAGGGTCTTTAGCTTGAAAGGAAGGAATCTGAAATGTGCACGTTTTAGGAATGTCTCATGTGTAATCCAACTGCATTACAAAAGAATGTCTATTTTTAGGAACAGCAACAACCTTCAGGCATGGCGCAGGACTAAAGTTTGTCTCTCTATTTGTCTCTTGCTGTTTTCTTTTTCAAGGTCTTGACAGGTGTTGAGAAGTCACCCCTTGTTGAGCGTCCTGGGAGGGGGATTGTGATGGACGAGACAGCTTGGCTGTCATCTACTAAATCCCCCTCAGTTTAGGCGCTGGAGATGAACAAAGCCGTCACCTGGGTTAAAGACAAGCGGGAGAAAGAAAGGGAAAAACAAACACTTAAGAGCCGAGTGAAGGGCCAGTTAGGTGGCTTTTACTCACTGAGGTGTGACCTTGTTCTTTGGCTACAATCACATCCCAGAAGATTTCTATAGGAGATAACCTTCTAGAGGTCGCAAGGGGTCAATGGGTAACAGATACAAAGACCTTAAGAGGGTTTTGGAAATACATGTCGTGCAGGCAAAGGGCTTATTAGTTTTCTACTCATCATTTTTCAGGAAGGACAGGTTGTGCAGGAAAGTAGTTCACTTTTCACAGCAACGGAGTAATTTACACCTTCAGACTGTTATGATTCGGCTCCATTACATCTTCAATTGCTGTGAATGATAAGAGTCATCCATTAAGCGAATGCTATCTTCTTACGTATTCTGGCACAGCATCTGCACCGTATCGCATTATCAGCACTTTTTGTTTTTATCTTGCTGCCACAAGAACAATCTGCAGCTTGAATCTGACCTGTAGGACCTCTTAGGAAGCAAGGAGAGAGTTATGTATCAGGGCACTGACTCTCAAGCTCAATTTTCCACAAAACAAATATTTTTTATTGTGGACAGGATGTTGTTGCAACAGCCGGCACCGCAACAGTGATTTACACTCCTCGAAGACAAGCAGAAACAGATGGTGATTTAAAAAAGAATGTTGGTGGGAAATGTTTAAGGATGGTACCTCTTTGTTCTGGGATGAACTTCATTCCAAGGATTCGTTTAAAATTGTTCTGTTGAACTCTTCAAGGATAACTCTGTGAACAGCCTCAGTTTGGAGAAACAGAGAGTGTTTCTCAATGTCAAGGAACCTCCCACCTCTCCCACCCCGGTTGCCTAGGACATACGTCATCAGGAACCGCCAAGGCGCGTTCCAATGTTCATACGCTACCGAGGCATCTGTCCTCCGTTTGTCTGCCATTTAGCTAACTTACTAAGGATACACTGATGCCATTGTCTTGATGCCTTCCCTCAGTCAAAAATTTCCCAGAATATATTGCAGTATTTTAAAAAAATGGCGGCTCAGGAGCCGGCAGCAGCTACTTGAAAGGAAAATTTCCAGTTTAAATGTAAGTTAGCTAATTGTTGCTATCGGGCTTATATCTAAAATGTTTTTTGTTTTTTTTTATCCAAAGCAGTTATACAGTTGGTTAGATTCTTAGTAGTTGCAGCTTCGGTGGCTAGAAGGTACTAACTTGGCTGGCTGGCTGGCTGGCTGGCTGGGTGGTTGGCTGGCTGGCTGGCTGGCTGGCTGGTTGGCTGGCTGGCTGGTTGGCTGGCTGGCTGGCTGGCTGGTTGGCTGGCTGGCTGGCTGGCTGGCTGGCTGGCTGGCTGGCTGGTTGGCTGGCTGGTTGGCTGGCTGGTTGGCTGGCTGGCTGGCTGGCTGGCTGGCTGGCTGGCTGGCTGGCTGGCTGGCTGGTTGGCTGGCTGGCTGGTTGGCTGGCTGGCTGGCTGGCTGGCTGGGTGTCTGGCTGGCTGGCTGGCTGGTTGGCTGGCTGGTTGGCTGGCTGGCTGGCTGGCTGGCTGGCTGGCTGGCTGGCTGGCTGGCTGGCTGGCTGGCTGGCTGGCTGGCTGGCTGGCTGGCTGGCTGGCTGGTTGGCTGGCTGGCTGGCTGGCTGGCTGGCTGGCTGGTTGGTTGGCTGGCTGGCTGGCTGGCTGGCTGGCTGGCTGGCTGGCTGGCTGGCTGGCTGGCTGGCTGGCTGGCTGGCTGGCTGGCTGGCTGGTTGAAATTCCTACCAGAAATGCTACAGCTAACTGCCTCTTGCCCTGGTAAATAATCAGATACAGTGGACGACGGTTACATGCACACAACGCTTATATGCACAAAACTGCTGGGCACCGAGGTTGTGCATATAACTGTCATCCACTGTATTTGTATGTAAATACCTGTGAAATGTGAAACCAATAATATTGTAATGGTTCATAAAAGTGTTATGACATTATTCTGAATTTTTGGATCTATTTCTTTAGGCAAGCAGTGACCCACTTTAATCCTGGATCATTCTCTGAACAGCCATTTCTGAACAGTCAGAATTCAGCTAGTTCTCCTACCTGTGGTCGTTTATAAAGGTATTTACAACAGGTAAAACATTAACAGTTTACAACCACAAAACTCCACTTGAAAGAGCTAAACTATCACTTTAAAAACCCAATAACAAAAGTTAAATTTATAAAGAGTTGACTTTTTTATATATAAAGTATATTACATAATTTCTGGGTGAGCAAGGTGAGAAACGTTTACAAGGCTCCGTCTTCAGTGTTCGTACCCCAGAGGTGTGATAGTGGGTGATGTTCTTGCTAATCAAATCATTCTAACAAGATTAGCTTTGTTAGCACTTAAGCTGTTGTAGAATGAATTGAGGTAATTACTGGCAGCACAGAGCACTGCGGGGAAGGACAGACCTTCTCCGGTACAACAACACATGGTGGTAAAATGCCAACCCAACTCTGAGCCACCTGCCGAAGAAACACGATACCGTGTGAGGTCTGAAGGCTGAGCTTCAACACCCCGAAGTGTTCATCAGTGAGTTAGTAGCTGTTTCATCTCTTTAACAATTATGCAAAACAAATTGTACAACTCTGGCAGGTTTCTGTGGTTTGGTTTCTATCAAACTCATGTTGTGTGAACAGATTACATTTTTAATTTGCCCAAACGGCTGAGTTCAATTGAATCATAATAAATAAATCAAGAATGTGAACTGCAGCTGACATACATCAGCAACAAGTGACACGTGAACTTAATGAGCTACATCAGTTTTTCATTAAAAGTGTTTCACCCTGTACTTTGCTTTAGTTTCTGGTTACAAAGTTTGTTTCCCCATCACTCCCAAGTGATCTGCGAAGTATTCTGATTTGGCCGACAAAGAGTACAGGTGGAATTAATACAAATTTTTCCATCGTTCCATGAAATATGTACACGTCTTTGTTGTGTCAGAATTTATGCAGCGTGAAAACTTTGCTCAATTTGGCTTTTTAAGGTACGGCCAAGGGTTTTTGGTTGATCCACGTGGATTTAATTGTAACGCTCAGAAAATTGATGCTCGGGTGATTCAATCCAAACAAAAGGAGGGAAAATCACAGAAATGAGGAGAAAGCAGCAAATATCTTGCTGTAACTGCACAAAGTTGTGCTTTTATTTTAAACAAAAAAGCCATAAAGCTGTTTAGTCACTGTGCTGCTACTGCAAAGGGATTATACCCTGAGGAGTAATTTATTTGCCAACTTTGTTTACTTTACCTCCTCTAAGCCAAATTATGTAAAAATACTCTTAAGTTCCAGGTTCTTAACTAAACAATACAAAATAAAAGTCATCTATCTTGAGGAGTTTCTCACAGCAGACATGTTTATGAGATGAGCATCTGTTGTCAGCTCCATCTCTCTCATACAAAGTGCTTGTCACTAATACAGTCTACATATATCTAACCTCAGGTCAGCTGTAAAAATCCGTCTTGGTGTAGTTTTGTTGGTTTGTGTGAAGTTAAACACAAAAGGTTGCCGCTGCTTCACTGCAGCTGCTGCATGTGATTAATGAGACTAGATCAACTTATTTGTGCGTAAATCCTCAAGACTCTAGTTTATTAGATGAAAATTTTAGATGACTGTAAATCAACAAGCTATCATCCAGCTATCAATAATTTGTCAGTGATAGATAGATCACGAGTCATAGATCAGTAATAGACAGACAACAGAAGAGAAAGATGGGAAATGTTGGCTCTTGATTAATCAAGGAATGTCAGATCAATGATTGATAGGTCAATAACAGAAAGATGATGGATAAATCAATAAGATTTAAAGTGTTAGACTATGAATTACATGAATAGATAGATAGATAGATAGATAGATAGATAGATAGATAGATAGATAGATAGATAGATAGATAGATAGATAGATAGATAGATAGATAGATAGATAGATAGATAGATAGATAGGATTTGAGTCATTGCAGAGACTCTACATGACATTAAGCCTTTGATGTTTTTGACTAAAACATTTCTGAAATGATTTATTTTATTTTGCTTCTAAATATTCAAAGTAGTTTAAAGTTCAGAAAGCTGCTACATAAAAGACATATTTCACATTCCGCTGAGTCATATTCTGTATATGTTTAACAAACATTCATCTGTGCTAATATCTAACAGTCCTCCACTTTCAGCACTACATCTAGGATATATCATCCCCAGATGGCCCAACATGGATCCGTCAAATGTGACTTTAACGGGTCTTTTATTTTCTCAGTGTAGTGCTTAGTTGTCAAGGACAACTGTTGCACCATTTCTCTGTCGCAGTCAAGGCTCAGAAAATATTTACTGCATCTCTCAGTCTGAATGGGCCTGGCTTATTAGAGCTGTGGTCGACATGAGTCAAATCTGTGACTCAGAATCTGTGCTTGTGTAGAACGACGACAGGGATATGTAAAAAAAATAATAATAAAGATGTCTTCTTTCACATCAGCTGAGTGTCTTTTTTTAAATGATTACTGTATGGAGTTAGGAATATCTGTAAAATCTGTTTGTAGTTTTAGATTAACCTCAGAACATGAGTTCCAATTCTTACTTAACATCATGGAAATCACTGACCCAGAGGTTGACCCTGGACGTGTAGAACTATGTGGCCACCACACTCCTTTAGTTCAGAGCAAAATAACAGATCTGTAAAAGACAACAAATCTTTTACACAAACAGGAAGCCTCTGAGAGATTGGAGGGACTCTGCTGGGAAGGCCTGTAACAGCCATCTTAGAGGCGTATTGTTTAGCTCGGAGTTCCCTGAGGTTGCTTTTTACATCCACACATCTGGGAGGGATGGGAAAAAACGCTGGGGAAAACTGAGGGAGGCTTGCCACTTCTCATTTAGACTAACCTCTCCCATGAGTATTTGAAGTTCTTTATTAGATCAATAGAGGATAAAAGTGGTTTTATACTTCCTTCCAGCCTGGAGAGGTTTATCAGTGGCTTGACATTTGAATTTGATAAAAGCAGTACAATGTCATGATGACGTATTTTAGTTCCTTCAGGTACCTATCTGTTCAGTCAAATAGACTAAGATAATCATAAGGAAGGAAGTAGTTTTGCCTTCAAGCTATAGGAGGCGAACACGATATACCATAGAAGCTTATATATGTTTATTAAAGTGATTTATTAGTTGCAGCATGGTCACTTCCAAAACAGATTTATGCCATTTCTGATATCAAAAATTTTAAGATGTTATCTTATAAACCCTAATGTCACTGTCAATTTTCCATTTCACTGTTATTTAAAGACCCACTCAGATGTTCTTGTGGCATTTTTTGATGCTATGGCCATATCTTAAAGAGGCCCTTCCACTAAAAATGGTTTTTCTGAGGTTTCTGTTGAATATTTTAGCTCCACAGGTGTTCTTACCTTCATAGTGGGTGTGAAAACAGGTCAATAACTTCTCTTTCAGTTTTAATCTCTCAAACTACGCAGGTGGCGATAAAACCCGAGTTCTCCCGAGTCCGAACGGCCTGTATCTGTTTCTTCACAACTCCTTTGTTTGTTAGTATTCATCAGCTCCCACAGTTGAAACCACACCTAGCATGCTGCTGGCTAAAAGCTGTAGCATAAGACGTAGCAAAGAGGAAGACACGACGTCTGACGCTGCCATGCACAGCGGGGCAGGAAACAGTATACTTTGCTCTCATAGGCTAGTTTGTTAGCCAATCAGAATCCAGCAAATTCGAATAATGTATATGAGCAAGCTTCTGCCGAAGCCTGATGGAAGGAGCCGGAACCGGAACCACCTGAATTTTAACACAAACAGATTGAAAGGTCTGTTAATTAGTTTTTCCTGATGTTTTTTAGATATAAAATGTTTCATATTACTGGTTGATACTTAAGAAATAACCACAAAGTCCTGAAATTTGTATGAAATGGCCTTTTTAAGAAAACTAAGCTCAAAACTGCATTTCTGAGTATTTCTGTATTCAAATCACTGTGAATCAGTAGCAGACCCAAAAATGCAGTTTTAAAAAAGGTGAGTTTGTGACATAGAAAAGGCACTGGGTGGGCCACAAGCTCGTGTTCCGCTAACTTACAGCTAGCGGTAGCGCTAGCATAAACAGAAAGCTCCCAGCAACAGGGAGGGGCGGGGATCCTCCGTTCCAACAGTTCCACCCACAGCATAGAGGTGTATTAAGAATGAGCTTACTGCTGCTATAACTGCACAGGTTTTGTGATTTTGGGTAAAAAAAAAAGGCTACAGAGAACTTTTCAAAGTAGCTCAAATGATGATTGGAGTGTACTTGTATCACAATATCAATGACAGCCACAGGATCTAGCTGGTGGGAATACTGTTATATTTGTGTTGGAATAAGGAAAACGTGACTGCATTCTAAAGGCGATGAATAAACAAACAAACAAATATTTAAATATATATATAATATATATATAATATTTTTGAGACTGGAGTTGTTTTACCAGTCGTTACCTCATCAATCCAATCAGAACTAATCTCTGTTCAATAAACACCACATCCAACAGGTAAGATTTTCATTTTCCATAAATTTTCTATCCCTTTAAATGTAAAGTGAACCAAAGTGCTTGTGTATACATGAGGGTTTTGCTGTTTGATGTTGTAAAGTTGAGACTGGGTGTGAGTTGTTGTTTTACACTGTATTATCTGCATGTGGACAAGGGTGAGTAAAGAGGTTTATACACCCTCGGATGCACTGGAACCTGCTCCAGACCCCTGCTAGGCTTTCATTATGTAAACAGCATGTGAACAGCAGTGAGATATCTTTCTCGCTAGTGACTCCTTCTCACAAGAGCAAAATGTACTCAAGAAATTACATACAACCCCCACATTAATAATAGACTTAGGCTGAAACATATCAGGTCTCTAAATTTCTCTTGAAAGATGCATCTTTGTGGGAATAGCTTATGAGTGTATACCTCAGAGTATACACACTCGCCCTTCCTACTCCCCTCCAGTCATCCTGTAACTCTCAGGAAGTGCTGGGGAGTCTCAAATCAGCTGAGTCAATAGCCCTTAGGCCTTCAGGACCACGTAAACACCCCCATCCTACAGTAAAAGTCAAGCTGGCCAGGGTTGGTCAGGTCTCATCTCTGCTGTAACAAACAGATTAGTCTTAGTCTGATCTGTTTCAGGGAAATGACACAGTCGCTGTCAAATCCTTCGTACAACAAATAAACAAACTTTCCTCTGATAGGACAGGATTTTAATTTGGGCAGCGCAGGCATTGAAACAAATAACTACAAAATATATTAATGAACAGAGCTGAGAATTTACACTTCTGAAACTTTTGTTTTGTCAGAAAGAAATATGTTCAAAAACTGCTGAAATATATACACATATATACATTTGTGAAGTATGATGTTTTCCAATGCGAATGTTGGAAAATTGTGTTTTGTTTCTTTTAAGCAGGCAAGTTGCTAGTTAAAGTATAGTAAAATGTTCACATTAAATCAATGGTAAAATATTTCCAAAAACCAGGGATGTGATCCGTGAACATTTGAATACATTATTTCTAAAAAAATGCAAGTTTTTTCTAACCTGGTTCTGCCAGATCTATGTGTAGCCCCGCCTCTTCTCGATTTGGGGACACACATACATCTTGAACTGCTCCATTTGAAACCATCTATAAAAGGGAGGGACATCTGATATAATATTTTAAACTGATTGGAGGACGAGCCAGCAAGTGTCTTTGCTGATTTGAGTTCAGCCAATTACAGTAAATCAAGCTCTTGAGACTCCATTTGGGAGAAAAACACACACATCGTTACCACTAAGAAACGCACAACACATCTTTACCATCAAGAAATGCACAAAGTTCTTACCTTTGCTCATTTTTTAATGAAGTCAGAGATGAAGAGGATCGCAGGCTTTAAGCAGAAGGAGGATCACTTAGATGGAAGTCTGGATGGAGCCAGTTACACGAACATGTTCTTTAGTAGTTTCAGTTTGGAGACAAGCTCAGCATCTTCCTCTCCTAAATCCCTCATCCATCTCATCCATTGGCCCCTAACGACTAGAGGTCTGTTGCCCTGAACATTCCACATCATGAAAGTCTTGGAGAGACTCATACTGGTCCACCTAAATAAGCAAACAAGCACCTTTCAGAACCCACTACAGTTTGCTTATTGCTGTGGGGTTGGAGAGGAAGATGCCATCATACACCTGCTTCAACAAGCCTACTGTCATCTGGACAAAGCAGGTAATGCTGTGAGGATCATGTTCTTTGATTTCTCCAGTGTATTTAACACAATTCAGCCTGATTTACTGTGTAAAAGACTCCAGAAGACACAGGTGGATGCCTCCACAATCACCTGGATTATAAGGACCACCTCACAAACAGACCACAGTTTGTGAGACTGAAGAGTTGTACATCTGACCAGGTGATCAGCAGCATAGGAGCACCACAGGGGACTGTACTCTCACCATTTCATTTCACTCTGTATACCTCAGACTTTCAGTCCAGGTTAGAGTTCTGCCATCTGCAAAAATACTCTGATGACTCTGCAGCTGTTGGTTGGATCAGAGATGGACAAGAGACCGAGTACAGAGAACTGGTGGACCGCTTTGTGTCCCGGTGTGGGAACAATTATCTCATCTTAAATGTGAACAAGACAAAGGAGATGATTTTGGGTTTTAGGAGGAGCAGCAACATGTCAAAACCCATTTCCATCATGGGGGAAGAAGTTGAGGTGGTGGAGGAGTATAAATACCTGGATGTTCACCTGGAGACACAACTGTGATGCTGTTTTTAGGAAGGGACAGAGGAGACTGTACTTTCTCAGGAAGCTTAGATCCTTCAACATTTGCAGCAAGATGTTAAAGATCTTCTGTAGGTCTGTTGTGGAGAGTGTGATCACATCTGCAGTCACCTGTTTTGGGAACAGCATCAGAGCAGGTGACATGAAGAAGCTGAACATACAGATAAAAAAGGCTGATTCTGTTCTGGTAACTGATCTGGAGGAGGATGTTTCAGAAAGTGCAAAATAGAAAACCCTCGTCATCCTTATCTTCAGTCAGAGGTTCCTTCAGATCCGCTGCCATACAGACCGCTACAGGAGATCCTTCCTTTCCAAAGCTAGAACCTCTATTATGGTTCCTTGAAGAAAAAAAGAGTTACAACAACATCTAATTTCCCTTCATAAAGTGTGTTTGAATTTGAATCTAAACGCTTACAGGCAGCTCTTTTCTCAGTCACACACTCACATTCTCATGAATGCATTAGAGTTAAAATGAGGTTCAGTGTATCAAGGACAATTTAACAATGGAGAATGTGTCAATGTGTTTGGGGATTGAACTACCGACCCTCACTATATTAGACAATAGGAATGATATTAATAACATATTGCTCAGTGTTTGGTTTCCTGTCTATATAAAGGGTGCTGGAACCAAATATTTCGGTCTTCATTTCATCAGGTTTGTCCCTCTTTGCTTTGTTCAAGTTATTTTGTAACAAAGTCTCAGTATAGACACGACCCTTATAAATGATTTTTTTATGGTCACTGGTGAGGAGATTATCCTTCATAAGATCAAGCATTGTTTGGTCAAGTTCCTTTTTTGTTCTTGATTTGGATGAGCAGTAAAATCTAAAGACTCAAAAATCGCATGATTGTCCATAATTAACTCACTTTTAATCCTAGATTTTTAATCATTCAATTAATAATTTTAATTGACCTTAAAACATTTTTTATGTTTCTGCTATCCTTTAAGTAATGAAGTGGACAAATATACTTCATGAAAATGTGTTTATTATAACTGTAACAGTGTCTCTATAAGCAAAAACTAGTATACTTGAAGTTCATTTTATCAAGTGTACTTCTTTGGACTAAATTGCTGTCTCAGTTGAAAACTCTCCAGCGTGGTTTGCTTGCAGCGAGGGGGAGGAGCTCTGTGCATCAGCTGTATGCTTCGCTAACAGATGATATTTGAGTCGTTACTACGGTGATAGCTCAGTTAACATCGACAGTAGGCACAAATAGGGTGGGTCAGGAGGGTCAACAAACCTGTGCGTGCATACATGAGCAACGCAAAACTATGGAAGCCTGTTTGTGAATCACGTGTTAACAAAATTAACGCCTTTAAAGGGAGCTTTGTGCTAACGAGTTTTTAACACGTTAATTTTGACAGCCCTAGTTTTATTGCCTATAAATAATTATCACAATGTGCACAGATAAGAACGGTTCTTAATGACCGCTCACCTTTTCTTCTTTGGTATCTACTATCTGATACTAGCAAACTAAACTGGTTTCCTCATAAACAGAAAAGGGCTGTTTATTCTGCGACAGTCTAAATGTTAAAATGTACTTGAGATGAAAAACGTAAAACTTAGGAAGGTGTAGTGCTGGACCCAAGTGCAGGCAGGAGACGGGGAGGCGAAAATAAGGAACACAAAGGTTTAATAATAAAGCAAAACAAACTTACATGGTTGGGGTGAAGCATGGGACCAGACGAAACAAAGAAGATAATCCAAAACGTGACCGGAGTGAAACGAGAACTAAACAAGGTGAAGAGGGGCTGAGACTCATACAGGGACAAGGCAGACAGAGCGCTAAGACTAGGACTGAGTACAAGGAACTACGATAGGGACTAAAAATGAACCGACACTGACTAACTAACACACGGGACTTAAATACAAAACCAAACTGATAACAAACTCAAAACATCTGCTGACATGGGGAGAAACAAACACAGGAAGTAATCACAGAAACAAGAAACACCTGAATGGAAAAATACTAGACTGAAGAGACAAGCTAAACTGACAAGATACTGAGTGACACATGAGGAGAACAGGAAGTACAGACATAACCAAAATAAAAGCAAAACAGGAAACTACATGACTAAGGAAAATAAAAGCCTAAAGGTGCATTCACACCGGCGACTTTGTCAACGTCAAGCAACGCTGATAACGCTCCAAATTTGACGTTTGAAGTTGAAGCTCATAACGCCTGCCAGTCAGAGCGCATAGGCGTTAAAGCTCGTAAAGCCTGACCGAAAGAGCGCGAAGGCGGGGCTTCCTTTGTTATCGGATGTTCGGAGCTATGGCGGATCATATTGAGACAGTGGCTTGGATTTATTTACTTCATAGATCTAGACAACGTCGACGTCGGGTGCATCAGCGCCGTTTGTGGATACACCCCATTCTTCAGATGCGTTCTGAGTTTGGTGAGTTTAACCATTTGCTCCAGGAGCTACGTTTTCCATTTTGGTTGCTCCCGCTTCTTCCCGGCTACGTGCTGTGACGTCTTACGTCACTACGATGAGACGCTCTGATTGGTTGACATGCCGCTTCAAGAGCGTTAAGAGCATCAAAAGTTCAGCTAGCTGAACTTTGACCTTTTCTAGCTTTTCAAGCGTCAACGCCTGAAATGCTAGAAAAGCTTGAAAAGTTGCCGCTCATAATGCTCACAAAGCGACGCAGAGCCGTTGACGTCTGTCTGACGCCCGTCCACCATAGACTTTACATATAAATTTGCCGCTTATGAAGTTGATGGTTGGGCCGGTGTGAACGCACCATAAGACACAGAATAAAAACAAAAGGAAAAACAACTACTGAAAAAAACCCCAAGTCCTGACATCCAGTTCTTAAAGCCTCATAAAGACCTGATGGAGGCCGGAAGCTCATCTGTGAGTGTTATAAATAGAGTTTAGATAAATAATTTATTCTGTTTCATGTCTTTTGGGGTTGTTGAGTGTTTGAGTTATTTTAGTTTTCATTATATTATATTATTAAAACAATAAGAGCCAACTGTGATTTCTATCATTAAGACAGTGTCATGGTTCGTACCAGGTGGGGTTGTTGACGAGCTCTCAAAGTGACCCAAACTCCAGACACACACAATGCGAGGAGACAGCGCTCACGGTTAACAGTGTTTATTATATACAGTGCTCCAAGTATTATACACGTAAACAATGAATGTGCTGATGAAAACTCAGGACGGGCCTGGTGCGGGACAGGAACGGTCCTGGGGTTGTGAGAGAGAGAGAGGTTAGTGACAGTGGGAGAAACCAGCTGCGGCGTGCGGGGATTGTGCTCGCTCAACTCACGGTTGTGTGAATGACGTCCGGGCTTGAGGAGAGATCCTAGGATGCTGCCGCAGGGGTGGTGAGCCAAGCTGTCAGTAATCCGTGTGTGAGATCCGGGTCCGAGTGCTGAGTGCGCAGACGTGACTGCGACAGGGGTGACAGCAGAACGGTGACCGGTGAGGTGTGGACCAGAGGAAGCCAGAGACAGACAGGGAGCCAGAGGGAGAGAGCTGGTCGCGTAGCACCGCAACGGAGCTCTAGGAAGTTCCCGCGTTGAGCCAATCCTCACTATGAGCGATTCGATATCCACGCTGGAGGTTATGCTGTCAGGAGAGGAGCTCCAGTACAGCAGGCTGAACATAAGGGGAAAAGAAGGCAGGTTAATACTGCGAAACACTCTCTGATAAATACTGCTCACTAGCCACTCTGTACCACGTAAAGTTGCGGAACAAACTGGCGTCTGTCTCTTGTTCCTCCTCTGCTTAAGTACCCAGCTCTCCTGAGCTGGGTAACGATCCACACCTGAGATCAATGATCCTCTGCTGCCACGCCCTGCAAGACAGTTAATTCCACTCACCACCACCAGCAGCAGAGATCCTCACAGTACCCCCCCCCTTAACGGACGCCTCCTGGCGGCCGACCCCGCGACCCCACACCTGAAAGAAGCACAGAGTTAGAAGAAGCCCTACACTGAGCCGGGGTGGAGGACGGGGGCGAGGAGGGCCTGGCACGGATGGAGGAGGTGGAGGAGGTGGCATTAACAGAGGATGTGGAAGCAGCAGATCGTTCAAAGTCAGTTATGAGGGATGGGTCGAGTATGGCGGACCGGGGAATCCAAGACCGGTCCTCGAGGCCGTATCCCTCCCAGTCCACGAGATACTGACATCCACGACCCCGAGGACGGACTCCCACGATCCTACGCACTGTGAAGGCGGGGTGTCCATCTATGATGCGGGGCGGAGGGGGTGGCGTGTCAGGGTTGAGGGGACTGGTGTGTACTGGCTTGATCTGTGACACGTGAAATACTGGGTGGATCCTGAAGTTCTGAGGTAGTCTCAGCCTGAGGGTAGTGGGGCTGATCACGGTCTCCACCTCGTAGGGACCCAGGAACCTCGGGGCCAGCTTCCTGTTCGTGGCCTTGAACGGGAAGTCCTGGGCCGATAACCAGACTCTCTGACCTGCGACATATGTGGGGGCCGGGATCCTCTTCTTGTCCGCCCGTTTCTTGTTCTGGGCGGCCGTCCTCTGCAGGGCATCCTGCGTCGACGTCCAGATCCTCCGGACTTTACGTAGGTGGCCCTGTACAGAGGATATAAGAGGATCCGGGTGAGAGTCTGGCAGGAGAGAGGGTTGGAAACCGTGACATACCTCGAATGGAGACAAACCGGTAGCAGTGGAAACGTGCGTATTATGCGCATACTCGACCCAAGGGAGATGCAGGGACCAGGAGGTGGGGTTGAGCGAGCACACACACCGCAGCTGGTTCTCAATCTCCTGGTTGAGTCGTTCGCATTGTCCATTTGTCTGTGGGTGGTATCCAGAGGTGAGTTTAGTTTTAGATCCGAGTGATGAGCAGAAGTCCCTCCAGACCCTAGAAATGAACTGAGGACCTCGGTCCGAGAGAATCTCCATGGGGATGCCGTGGAGCCTGACCACATGTTGCACCAGCAGCTTCGCAGTTTCCTGTGCTGAAGGAAGCTTAGAGAGTGCAACCAAATGGCAGGACTTAGAAAATCTGTCAATTATAGATAAGATTACTGACTTGCCTTTTGATGGGGGCAGTCCGGTAACGAAATCCAAGGACAGATGGGACCAGGGTCTGGAGGGGATGGCCAACGGTTGAAGGAGTCCTGATGGTGGCTGATGTGATGACTTGTTCCGGGTGCAAGTGGAGCAGGCGGCAACATAGTCTTTAACATCCTTGTGCAACGACGGCCACCAGTAGTACCGCCGGAGCAGCTCTATCGTGCGGCTGACTCCGGGGTGACAGGACAGTCGTGACGTATGACCCCAGCGTAGAACAAGCCCACGGACGGCCGTAGGGACGTAGGTCCGGTTGGGCGGTCCACCCCCTGGGTCTGGTTCGCGCAGAAGTGCGGCACGGACCAACCGCTCGATCTCCCACGTGACCGAGGCCACTACGCAGGAGGAGGGCAGGATGGAGGTGGGCTGAGCTGGAGGGTCGTCTTGTTGAAATACCCGGGATAGTGCATCGGGTTTAACATTTTTGGATCCAGGTCTGTAAGAGATGTTAAGGTGAAAACGGGAGAAAAACAATGACCAACGGAATTGACGGGGGTTTAGTCTCTTAGCTGCCTGGATGTACTCGAGGTTCTTGTGATCAGTCCATATGATAACTGGCAGTTCCGTGCCCTCCAGCCAGTGACGCCACTCCTCCAAAGCCAGCTTAATGGCGAGTAGCTCTCGGTCACCGATGTCGTAATTCTGCTGGGTAGGGGTGAACCGCCTAGAAAAGAAAGCACATGGATGTAATTTGCCGTCCGTCTTGTCTCGCTGGGACAG
>SSNP01000070.1:2376655-2395688 GCA_006937955.1 Pachypanchax playfairii
GGTGAGGAGGAAGAGCTAGGGGTATGACGTACCCGGAAGTGCCCTCGAGTCCGGCGGTCTAACCGGGTCGCTAGACTGATGAGCCCATCGAGTGTCCTTGGTTCCTCCCGGCTAGCGATATCTTCTTTTAAGCTCTCCGAGAGGGCGTTATGGAACACACTACGTAGGGTCTCGTCCGTCCAGCTAGTGCGGGCAGCCAAGGTCCGGAACTCGAGGGCGAAGTCCGCCATGTGTTGCGGACGGGGACGAAGGGCGAGCAGCTCCCGCATCGCGTCCTCCTTCGTTCCGCCGTCCGAGAACGTGGTGGTGAAGGCTTCCAGGAACTGAGGATATGGAGAGGTTTCAAGAGGATGAGTGTCAATGTATGCGTCTGCCCACCTGAGAGCCTTGTCCCTTAGCCAGCCGACGATGAAGGAGGTCTTGCTGGCGTCGGAGCGGAAGGCGTGTGGAGCCCGGCTGAAAATGATCCGGCACTGTCGGAGGAACCCTCTGCAGTCCTTGGGTTCTCCATCGAAGGGTGCCGGATCCGGGATGGCTACCTGCCGATAGCCGGTCTCCTCAGGTGGGTCAGATCGCGCCGTCGCTGTCGCTGCTGCTGCTGCTGCTGCAGGAGGAGGAGATTGACTGCGGGAAAGGCGAGACATGACACTGGTGAGTTGTTGTGTAAGACTGTGGAGCTCTGTGGATAGGTTAGCTTGCGTTCTCGCTATCTCCTGCATGAACGCATCATGCCTTCCCAGCAGTATCCCCTGCTGGGTGAGTGCGGTCTGAAGCTGGGTCTGAGAGCTCTCTTGGCCAGTTTGTTCTGTCATGGTTCGTACCAGGTGGGGTTGTTGACGAGCTCTCAAAGTGACCCAAACTCCAGACACACACAATGCGAGGAGACAGCGCTCACGGTTAACAGTGTTTATTATATACAGTGCTCCAAGTATTATACACGTAAACAATGAATGTGCTGATGAAAACTCAGGACGGGCCTGGTGCGGGACAGGAACGGTCCTGGGGTTGTGAGAGAGAGAGAGGTTAGTGACAGTGGGAGAAACCAGCTGCGGCGTGCGGGGATTGTGCTCGCTCAACTCACGGTTGTGTGAATGACGTCCGGGCTTGAGGAGAGATCCTAGGATGCTGCCGCAGGGGTGGTGAGCCAAGCTGTCAGTAATCCGTGTGTGAGATCCGGGTCCGAGTGCTGAGTGCGCAGACGTGACTGCGACAGGGGTGACAGCAGAACGGTGACCGGTGAGGTGTGGACCAGAGGAAGCCAGAGACAGACAGGGAGCCAGAGGGAGAGAGCTGGTCGCGTAGCACCGCAACGGAGCTCTAGGAAGTTCCCGCGTTGAGCCAATCCTCACTATGAGCGATTCGATATCCACGCTGGAGGTTATGCTGTCAGGAGAGGAGCTCCAGTACAGCAGGCTGAACATAAGGGGAAAAGAAGGCAGGTTAATACTGCGAAACACTCTCTGATAAATACTGCTCACTAGCCACTCTGTACCACGTAAAGTTGCGGAACAAACTGGCGTCTGTCTCTTGTTCCTCCTCTGCTTAAGTACCCAGCTCTCCTGAGCTGGGTAACGATCCACACCTGAGATCAATGATCCTCTGCTGCCACGCCCTGCAAGACAGTTAATTCCACTCACCACCACCAGCAGCAGAGATCCTCACACTCAGTGTTTAGAGGTATCTCCCTTCTCAGTTTAGCTGAGTCAGAAAAGCCAAGAGATCTGAGAACACCTTGGAGAAGCGAGGCGACCTGTGAAAATAAGTTGTGACTGATTGAACCCCCCCCCAAAAAAAAATAAATAAATCTGATACACAGGGAAAAAACAGCTACAAATAAAATGAGGATTAATAGCAAAAAACATCAAGAAATGTAATAAAAATGTTTTCACATCACTATTTATTCACTGTTTTTTTTTTATTTACCAATTCAATGTGATTCATTCTCTTCAGATTTGATGTTTCTAACCAGCTGCCAGTGGCAGCCCAGTGAGATATTCCTATAACTGCTGATCTAATCCATGTGATGTCACGTATAGCAGCCAAATCTACTGTACAACATAACACAAACATAAATGCTAATTCACCTTGTCTCCTCATCCTTTATTCTCTCTGGAGTTTCTTATTTTTCAACCTGCACCTCCTTTTGCCTTTTTTTTTTTTTTTTGATGATTAGTGGTGTATATATCCGGTGCTAGAGCTTGGATTATCTTGTCTAAGAGAGAGGTGGGGGGGGGGAATGGGGGGCAGGACCTAAATCTAGCAAGGTGATTTGGAGCGTTAATTCTTGGGTGTAATATTCCCTGATATTCCCTAATGTTCTGGTTGGGAGCAGGAGGAATCTCAGGGGAGAAGGGTTGTCAGAGCCGAGCCACTGCTGCACAAAGGCAAAAGGGATAATTAAGGGCAAAAGGAAGAACGAGGAAATGATGTTCACTCACGTTTCAAAAACTTCTAGCTTCTTCACTCTGGGACTGATTTTCTCTCAGATATTGATTGTGCATTTTATTTGTTGTATTTCTTTCATGTTCTGGAAAGGTTTCTTCTTCATGTCCTTCGTTTTGCTACACGCATTTGTTCATTTTTCTGCCGACTGATTTCTTTCTCACACTTTTTCTCACCTCACCTTGTTTTTTTTTTGTTTTTTTTAAGATATCCCTTTTGAATTATGCATCACACATGCCGTGGCTCTCCTTTTTTGTTTATATTGCAGCAGGGTGATTGCCCAGGGCCAGTAAGACACCAGCTAAGGCCAGTTGATTGGTTAGTCAGTAGTCAAGCGAACAACCACAAAGAGTTCTTCAACTATTTCACGACTGTTAAAAAAAAAAAAATCCTTTGATCTCTGCATTTGCAGTGTGACTGGTCTTCTTTTCTCTGTTGCCTCTGATCAAAATTGTTGCATGACATGTCCGAGCTTGCCAGGAGTCTTTCATGCCAAAAGGACTGCATAAAGCAGATACGGCAACAGACTATCGCTAGTGAAAGTATTAATATGAAGAAAGAGAAGGTGTGTTTATATAACATTGAAAGGCAGCAATGGTCGAGCGCCATATTTCTGAAATGTTCCTGTCAATTAAAATCAGTCCTTTTTTTATTATTAATGAGAACGTCTTTTGCAAATGGTGACACGGTGGTCCATTGCTGCTTGTAAAACACTGCAAATAACATTTGGGGTTTGAACCAGCGCAGATTTACAACAGTATTAATGCATCTGATTGATAGTGTATTTTGGCATGAAGCTCTAAGTGGAGTGGTTTACTGAGGATGCCCAAAACTAAGCCAGAGTTGAAAAAGGCAAAGAGAGGGTTTCCTTTCAGAATTCAACCGGCAGGGAAGCAAATATTCAGCTATTCAGAGTGATTTAAAAGGTCAGCGCTTGTGAAAGTCTTACAGACTGTGCAAATATTTATCTTGTCCTCAAAGTTTATGCCTTTCTGCAGACAAACAGGTGCATCACCTGTGGGAAGAGCGAGTGTCTGAATAGTAAATATATTTTAAGAAGAATGGAAGCCTCTCCTATATTTTGGGATGACAAAACTTCTTCTAGGGTTCTACACATCAAGACGTTCTAGAGCAGTACTCTGTACAGATGTGACCAGGGTAGATGTTTACCCATGGTGCACAGCGTCCATGTTTGGAGAAAGTATTTTGGTACTTCGTGTCAACTGTCAGCACGGTGGTGGAGTGCTGTTGATTCATGGAGTGGATTTACCCCCTAATTTACACCATGCGCGTAAGTTACGTTTCTTTTTTAACGTCATTGTCGGTGCGTCAATCCCCACCGGGAGCGTTTCAGGCGCGAGTCAGCAGCGGCACGGTCCACTGAGTTGACTCGTGAGATCACAAAATCACTTGTGATATTGCCTTAACGACAATGGACGTCGGCATGGAAGACAGAGGTACAGTATGTTTTTTCTGTTTAGTTTTTATTGTTTAGAGTCAGATTGAAGACATGTGGTTAATGTAAAATGATAAAAAAATGGTATGTTTTCTAGCTATCACAAATCTGCACGTGGATTTTATTTTGATATTTACCGGATACCACATGGGTGTTTTCCTGTTAGCCCTATGTTAACTGTTGAAGCTTGATGCGTTTTGGAAGTGTGTCACATCAAAAATAAAACATTAAATAAAAATAAAACTTTAGCGGCACAGTGAGACGCTTCTGGGACGAGCCTGAAACATACCGTTGTAAACCACTCCATAGATTATAATGGTTATTATTTGCTGGGGTGACCACGGCGCTGCTGACGGTGTACATTGTACGGTGTACCCACATATCGGGTTTGTTTTTGTTCATTTAATCATTACATGATGGGATCTATTTTGTGTTTTTGTGTAGCTGAGGTTTATTTTGAATCCTTCTAGAACCTGGTAAAGATATTGATACATGTACCAATACCAATTTATTTGTAGAGCACATTTTATAGGGAATACACCGTCCTAAGTGCTGTGCATTGAGTACAAAATAGATAATCATTAAAAACAATTAAGAAATAAAACAATGAAAACAGCAAAAGCAATAAAAACAATGAAATCAGAACAGAATATAAAAGGTTAAAATGGTAGAATGTCTTTTTTTCCTTTTACTGTTTTGGATACTCAAGTATCTGCAGAAGTGGAAAGTGTTGTGATCAGTGAATTTTTCAGTGAAATGTCACTGATGGACTAATGGTCTCAGACTTTTCCAGTCTGATTAATATCAGCTTAAAGTCTCAGTTCGCTTCAGAGTTCTAAAGTCAAAGATGAATTCCCAAATTTTGAAAAAAATCTTTTTTAACGATCTGGACAATGAGTTGTAGCTGTTTTGTTGTGCATTTTACTTCAAGTGAGTTTGAGTTCACTCACTGGCCCCAGTGCTTTTACAGAATTCCTCACATTCTCTTATTGCACTCATGCTATCCTCCATCATGTCAACAACAGATGAGGTTTTCAATGAATCTGACTCCAAACAGTGTTTAAACATCAGTGTGAAGGCTGTGGTGACTATAACTCCTTCATTAGGTCCCAATCTCTGCTATTGACTTTCAGAAGATGAATTATACCCTGGTGAAAAAAAATCAAAGGGTTTGAAATGGTAAATGGTACACTACAGTGGCCTATAGAGGAAATCTATATTACAAATTGCCTTGGTGCACAGAACCTCAGATGGCTCCAGCTCATCTGTGTCTATGTCTTTGTATGCACAGTGGCTTTGTGTGGGATATTTCATGGTAATGTGTTTATTATCTAGACTGAAGAAAAGCATTTACATGTTGTCTGACTGTGAGTTTTGCACTTGCATGCACACCACTCCCAGTCCCGTCCCTCTTGTTCAAACACATGGGTGTGTTTTTACCACTGGTCATATCATCCCTTTCCTCTGACTTTCTCTCTGCTACGCACACACACGGACACAATCATGGTCAGTAGTTTGTTCACCTCAAGATTTCAAACTGACTTCACTGATTAAATCACTGAAGTGTTAAAATGGCAAAAGTTTACAGGCATGTTTTTTACACCTCCAAAACGTGTTTCAATTGCCCAAAAATGTTTACAACCTCTGATGCAATCCTGCAGAAACCCAATGATGGGGTAGATTTAATCACTCTGATTCAGTGGGGTTCCAGCCAAGTAATTAGAAATACTAGTTCGGTCAGTATTTGTGAGAAAAAAAAAGGAATAAAAAAGCAGTTTTCTTATTCCCAGTTGTGTTGTGTGGCTGAGCTGCGTGTGGGTGTGGCTGTGTGCGTGGGTGTACCTTTTACCTTTTCACAGGTGGATCAGCCCTCTGGAGCGCAGGTGTGGCTCATCTCCTCAATCACCTGAGTCGAGATTTAAGGGGAGGATCAACAGGAGACGGGCGCCAGATTGTTCCACTTCCTTTGTGGTAGCGTGGCTTCTGCAACTGAGAATTGCAACCTTCTTGAGTTTTATGCTCCTGATCTTTTACCTGTGCTTTCCAGGATCGTCACCTCTGACCTGACGCCTTCCCGTGAGGTCCTCACCTCTTCTCCCTGGGAGTGGTCCTATCCACGATTTCCATACCAAGTCTGGTTCCAGGAACTGCTCTCAGCCCGTCTCTTCCTCCCCTGGAGTCGCACCTGCTGGAGACACCCATTCAGAATCTGAGTCGGTCTGTCCACCCTCCATCCTCCAACACCTACACACCAGCCACGGACTCTCACCCCAGCCTCAGCCTCCAACCACTCCTCCTCCTTGGAACCACCATCATCAGCCTCCTCTCCGTAAGCACTCCTCTCCTTCATGCTTGTTCCTCCCTGCTGCAATCTAGTTCACTAACCTGTCTTCTCCACGCCTAGATTCAGCCTGCTCCTCCACCAGTGAGGCCCGGTTCCAGTCCTGCCTGCAACACAGTGTCTTAGTACTGGACTGTTGTGTTCACTGTACTAATTAAACTTTTAAAACTGTGTTTTGGTCCTAGAGTTGTGCTTGTCAGAGGGTTCTAGACAACCGGAGGCTGGTCATGACAAGTTGGGAAAATGGGTCAAATATCATTTCCTCTTGCATGTGTCATTTTTCTTCAATACTCATAAAAAATAGGCAAGTGTTTCACTTTTTAAGATTTATGAAAAAAAAACTTTTGGGTTTATTTTCACCTGCAAAGAAGCCTTTAGAGTTAAAGGTTGGATATGGAACATGCACACCATAGCCATATCTAGTGTGTTGATGTTGTAGTTGCAACAATAGAACAAGGCTTCCACCCGTCGGGGTGCCAGGTTTGCCATTCCTGCGTGCCGTAAAGATTTTTTATTTGGGTCCATCTATTGCAGCTTCACCTAAACTCACTCTGGTTTTTGATCTTTTCTAGTCGCTCCTCTTCTGAGAAGGATAATTAAATCTCCGGGGCTCTGAAGCAGCTGCTTGACTTGCCGACTCTGCTATTGTACACAGTACCAGCCTCAGACTATTTAGTATTAGGCAACCCGCAGTGGTGCCAGCTATTGGCTGGTAGATGTAAACATAATGCCAACGTTGTGTCTGTCAAAATCAATATTTTATTATATTTGTATTCAAATATAATTTTTTAAAGGAAATACTGTACTGTCATTCGGTATCCCTCTAAACACCCCAGGGAGTTTTTTTCCCTAAATATAGCTTTTTAGGAAATTGTTCCATATTCAACCTTTAACTACAGTTTGTTTGGGGTTTTATTTGCTGCAGTGTGCCTCAGGACAATACAGCATCAGTTCAGTCCTGCAGCATGTAATGAATATAAGTATAGAATATAAAACAATCTGGAGAAAATAACAGTTAAAGATTGCCATAGTGATTTCTCAAATTCTCTCCACTTAGATCTTAAAGATGCAATACTCAGTTCCACCAATCCCCTCATTTAGAATTTAATCATTTTGATTGTTTGTTTTTTTTATTCAGTGAGAGATACTCAAATCATGTTGCATGAGACCATGTATCCTTCCCAAGTTCTGTCATTTTCTAATTTGTTGGTTTTTTTAGTAGTCCGAAACTTTTTACACCATCTGAATTTCAAACCAGACTTTCAAGGTTTTGAAAACTTTACTGTTAAATCCATCACTTCACCTTTTTTTCATCCCTCACAACTTGGAACTACTTCTATAGCCCAAAGCAGCACAGTTTGAAAGCTTTAACTGTATGCTCCCGTCTTTATGAGGCTAGTCTCACCGTCCGTTTCTGTAACATTCATAGAAGTCCATTGATCTTAACTTGATGAAAGCCAGATAATCCAAAGAACTCAACCCCATTTGTTTACTGGATGAATTAAAAGAAGTCTTCCAATTATCTGAGATTGAATCTATGGTTTGAACTTTGTTTATTTTTATTTTTTGTTGCATGGATGTGTGTACCACTCTCATACCACACAGCTCATTAAGCTACAGTGCTGTAATTCATCCGAGAGATGGAGCGGACAGTCAGAAGAACAAACAAACCCTGTTTGCTCATGTTTGTCTTTATAGCTTTCTTGGTCCTTTTTTTAAGCTGTCCCACGCTATATTTTTCTGCATAAAGAGCTGGAAAATTCATGGGAACTTCATGGGGTATTATAAAATTAATATTATTCAAGAAGGAAATGAGCAGTTACTACAGTCAAAATTAACATTATTTCCATGCTTTGTTGTTGCTTTGAGGAAAGTTGATGACTATCAACTGGAGGGTTGTCAGTTCAGTCCCAGCTTTCAATGGAGTCCTGGGAAATACATCCTAGCATGTATTTCCCAGGACTCCATTGAAAAATAGCTTATTTTAGGCGTTAAACAAAGGTCCGAAAAAACACCCCAGACCATTATAATCATTAGAAAATAACTCACACTACATACAGTATTGTGCAAAAGCTTTAGGCAGGTATGACAAAATGATGCATAATGGTGTGTTCACACCAGCCCAAGTGTCAGAAGCGTAAAGATTACATGTAGTCTATGGTAGAGTCCATCAAAGGGGACGTCAGAGTCGCTGCGGCACTTTGTGAGCATTGGCAGCATCAACTTTTCAAGCTTTTCAAGCGTTGACGCTTGAAACCCGAGCAGCTCAGAGGTTCAGCTAGCTGAACTTTTGACGCTCTTGAAGCGGCGCGTCAACCAATCAGAGCATCTCATTGTAGTGATGTCACTGCACGTGACTTGAATGAAGCGGGACCAGGAAAAATATAATTTCAATGCGCCCGACGTTGACATTGTCTAGCTTTATCAAGCAAATAAAGCCAAGCCATTCTCTCGATATGATCTGCCGTAATTCAGAAGCCCCGCCTATGCCCTCTGTTTTCCTCTGAAGTAGGAGACGTTACAAGCTTATATGTACAAGCATCAAACTGGAAGCGTTGGGAGCGTTGTTTGACGCTTAAAGCATCCGGTGTGAACGCACCATAAGAAGGATTTCAAAAGTATAAACTGTTGTGATTGTTTTTTGGTTGCACAAAGTCCGGGATTTTCTGGGCTCCAGCTGTTCTGATGAGACAAACATACAGTGGGGCAAAAAAGTATTTAGTCAGCCACCAATTGTGTAAGTTCTCCCACTTAAAAAGATCAGAGAGGCCTGTAATTTTCATCATAGGTATACCTCAACTATGAGAGACAAAATGAGGGAAAAAAATCCAGAAAATCACATTGTCTGATTTTTAAAGAATTTATTTGCAAATTATGGTGGAAAATAAGTATTTGGTCACCTACAAACAAGTAAGATTTCTGGCTTTCACAGACCTGTAACTTCTTTAAGAGGCTCCTCGGTCCTCCACTCATTACCTGTATTAATGGCACCTGTGTGAACTCGTTATCAGTATAAAAGACACCTGTCCACAACCTCAAACAGTCACGCTCCAAACTCCACTATGGCCAAGACCAAAGAGCTGTCAAAGGACACCAGAAACAAAATTGTAGACCTGCACCAGGCTGGGAAGACTGAATCTGCAATAGGTAAGCAGCTTGGTGTGAAGAAATCAACTGTGGGAGCAATTATTAGAAAATGGAAGACATACAAGACCACTGATAAGCTCACTCGATCTGGGGCTCCACGCAAGATCTCACCCCGTGGGGTCAAAATGATCACAAGAACGGTGAGCAAAAATCCCAGAACCACACGGAGGGACCTAGTGAATGACCTGCAGAGAGCTGGGACCAAAGAACAAAGGCTACCATCAGTAACACACTACGCTGCCAGGGACTCAAATCCTGCAGTGCCAGACGTGTCCCCCTGCTGAAGCCAGGACACGTCCAGGCCCGTCTGCGGTTTGCTAGAGAGCATTTGGATGATCCAGAAGAGGATTGGGAGAACATCATATGGTCAGATGAAACCAAAATAGAACTTTTTGGTAGAAACTCAACTTGTCGTGTTTGGAGGGGAAAGAATGCTGAGTTGGATCCAAAGAACACCATACCTACTGTAAAGCATGGGGGTGGAAACATCATGCTTTGGGGCTGTTTTTCTGCAAGGGGACCAGGACGACTGATCCGTGTAAAGGAAAGAATGAATGGGGCCATGTATCGTAAGATTTTGAGTGAAAACCTCCTTCCATCAGCAAGGGCATTGAAAATGAGACGTGGCTGGGTCTTTCAGCATGACAATGATCCCAAACACACCGCCCGGGCAACGAAGGAGTGGCTTCGTAAGAAGCATTTCAAGGTCCTGGAGTGGCCTAGCCAGTCTCCAGATCTCAACCCCATAGAAAATCTCTGGAGGGAGTTGAAAGTCCGTGTTGCCCAGCGTCAGCCCCAAAACATCACTGCTCTAGAGGAGATCTGCATGGAGGAATGGGCCAAAATACCAGCAACAGTGTGTGAAAACCTTGTGAAGACTTACAGAAAACGTTTGACCTCTGTCATTGCCAACAAAGGCTATATAACAAAGTATTGAGATTAACTTTTGTTATTGACCAAATACTTATTTTCCACCATAATTTGCAAATAAATTCTTTAAAAATCAAACAATGTGATTTTCTGGATTTTTTTTCCTCATTTTGTCTCTCATAGTTGAGGTATACCTATGATGAAAATTACAGGCCTCTCTGATCTTTTTAAGTGGGAGAACTTACACAATTGGTGGCTGACTAAATACTTTTTTGCCCCACTGTAAATATTGTTGTAGTTCTGCTTTAGCAGGATCTGTATCCTATCACTGTATAGTGATACAAAAGACATTACTTAACAGCTTTGCAGTTAACTATCATGGAGATTTAGGCTTCATGCAGACCTGACCACAACATCATTGATTATATTGGAGAGAACATGAATAGTCAGAAGGACACAGGAGATTTGTAGATATGTTTCCAACTGGGTGCACGTTCATCTTGAAGAATTGATTTATAGTTCACAGCGGCTCACAATGAATTCTGATTTCATTCGTAGATTTTTTTTCCACTGCCAAAAACTTTTGCATGGTACTGTATATTTAAGGATTTTTGCATAAAGTACCATGCACTGACTGCATTCAAGAAAACAATATTTGTGCATGCATGAGCTGCACCCGTCTATAGGCTTCAGGTGTCCACATCGTATCATTAGATATTTATGCGTTTATATTTTTCTAGTTTTTCTTTAAATGCATTCCGGTAACATTAGCAAATATGAACTGTATAGGTGTCAGGATCTCAGCAGCTGGTGTGTGGTGTTTGTTTTCCTTGTCCACTAATTGTCATTACAGGGCGTGGCTGCAGGTGTGGCTCGTTACCCAGCTCAGGAGATCTGGGTATTTAACCTGAGGAGGAACCTGAGACAGATGTCAGTTTGTTCCACATCTTAACGTGTGGCCTGACTATTGTTCTGACAGTTGTTAGATTTACTTGCACGTAACCTGCCCTGTCTTCCCCTTCTCTAGTCCCGTCTCCTGGAGCGTTCCTCCGGGTTCCATGGTGCCTCTGCGCTGGCAGTCCGCCGCGCCGTTCGAGGACTTCCGTATACGGGTTCCCCTGTCGTGTGTCCACGACCACCTCCCTGGCTCCGTGTCTGTCTCCGGTCCCCTCAGACGTCCACACCTGCCCCGGTTCCAACTCGGGCTGTCACCCCTGCCTCATCTACCACTATGGACTCTACAACCATTCCTGGATCAAGTACCATCATCATTCTCATCGGATCACCGCCACTGCTGTTGGCTGGTCACCCCTCCTCACAACTCTCCTCACCACGGGTCCTGTAAGTTCTCTGGGCACACTCCCAGCGCACCGCAGCATTCAAAAACTATCCCTGGAACTACTGCCTACTAATTTGCCTCTGCTCCACTGCCAGGATTCTTCCAGTGTCTCAGCCCCAGTTCCAGGATTGTCTCCTGCTGCGTTGTACATTCCTATCACTGTATATAATAAATCACCTTCACCTGATTAAAGTCTCTGTGTGTGTCTGGAGCTACAGGTCACTCTTGGGGTTTGAAACAAAGCAACAAAACATGACAATAGGCTTTTTTTTTGTTTTTTTTCGACAAGTAGCTGTAACACAGCTGGTTAAAGAAATGTATCCGATTGCTCACTCTTAGCTGGAAAGCTGCGTCGCGTTCATTTCTTCATGTGTTTCACATGATAGTGTGTGCATTTGATTTCATTCAAACTGATTCTTTGATCCACTGTGATCTGTTGAGTAATTTCATTGGTCTAATGTAACGAGGCCTAATGTTTTGCCGACATAAAGCTCGTTATCCTGTAAAAAGCTATAAATTAGCTGCATCATTGTTTAAGCCGCAGTGTTCAAACGTGTGGAAAAAGTTGTGGATTATAGTCCAGGAATGTCAGTAGGTGGATTAAAAAGAAGGACTGGGTTATGGTTCAAATTTGAGTAATGACAGATTATTCTTTTAGATGCGACTACTTACTAATTGACCATTTTGAGATACTTCACTTAGTTCTGACCTTCTGCGTCAGATCTCCACTTACTTGAAAAATCAGATTATAAAGTGTGCTAAAAAATTGTTACATTTAAAGTCTTCTATTACTCAAAATCTTGGCAGAATCTTTGAGCTGCATTCATTTCCACATCATTTATTAGTCATAGAACAAAACAATCAAATTCAAATTACTTTGAAAGCATTTTAATTGTGATAATTGTATGTTCAGGAAGTTCATGACCCAGTGACATCCCATTACTTACAAGTTAAATAAATCAAATCCAATATTTTCATGTCTACAAAGTAATCTTGAATTAGATACCTGCATGCTCTAAAATTATATCTTCTACCATAGATGAGGGACTCAGCTAGTTGAGAACTGTAATCAAAGCCTGTGTCGATGCACACAAGATGCAAGATAGGGTCTCACAGTAATGGCAGCTACTGATAAACAACCCAGCAGCTTGCGTAGGAGAGTGTGTGATGAAAGGACTCTGGGAAAAGGAGTGCGGCCATGCAGCAGCAGACGAAGGTAATTAAAGAAGCCATCATCAGCATCATTAATATGCTAGATCTGCTGTGGCCCACTGACTAGTCTAATGGAGAACATGTCATCATCGTCACCATTAGGGAGAGTAGGACACGCACACAAACACAAGCACACACTGTCTTAATGTTGGGTCATGCCATGATTACCACCATTAAGCTCAGAGTGAGAAGGCCTTCTTAGGAAGCTGCATTCTCTGTTGCCATTCTACACACACACACACACACACACACACACACACATGCACATATGCTTGTAGATCTTTAATTCAGACCTTGTGAGTGATAAGTGTGCATATTTAAGTGATGTCAGGCCTGTTGGGTCTTTTAATTAGACAGAATGAATGAATGTTTTATAAAAACGTGTTTAACAATAAATGTGTTCATTAATTTGATGAGAGGATGGGCTCTGATGAGCTGAGTGGAGTAGAGTAATGGCCTTGTATCCGGCTCTGGTGGTTTAAAGGCGGAAAACGCGACAACAAGACGATGTGATTCGAATTATTCTGCTGCTTTTCATGTGCCTCTCTTCCCCGAGTGAAGGAGGAAGTTAGTGATATTTGTCCCACGAATAAGATCAAGTTCTACATTTTTTTTGAAAAAAACTGACTTTTATTTGGACAAACTATGTGCAGTGTAATACCAGAACATCTCATTTAAGATTCGACCCTCACCATATAGGAAAACAAGACACAGGAATATTATACAGAGGCCAAAGCAAAATGAACAACCCTCTGTCTAAAGTGTGAGTTTAAAGCAGGGACATGTCCAGAGGGGGGGCCCAGGGGGGCACGAGCCACCCTTCTATTAGACTGGCCACCCCAGGTGACCCCCCCCCCCCTCCCCCCAAGTTGAGACAATCAAGTGTAATCAATACTTTTACATTAATCAAAGAAAATTATTAATGAAAGTGTACTGTTGACATTGTACTTTGACTTATTTTTAAATTATTTTGGTTTATGGTTGTCACTTAAATTATTAAAAAACATAATAATAATTTTAAGGTTACGGGCCGTTTACTTGTGCCACCCTTTTAGAAATCTGTGCCCCTACCTGCCCCCTCCCCCCCAACAAAGATTTTCTAGATGCGCGCCCCGCTATTAAAACCTGCCCCTTCCAGGTAAATTAACAAAATATTTTCCTGACTAAATAAATCTAAATATTGATTTCTGTTGATTCTTATTGTACTTGAATAACTGCTGGATGTTCAAACATGTATTTTTAATACATTTTGTTCTAATTACAACATGGCAGAATCCATAAACAATGTATTTTGGTTTTCTTTTCAAAAGTAGATGGACATATCGTTTATTCTTATATAGTACGTTGGTGGTCTAAAAGGTGGAATATCCATTTAGTACAATATATTTTTCCTGTTTTAATTATTTTAATGATTTGTTCTAATAGTTCATTTACACATCTGAGTTAAAAATAATGAATTCCGATCTTTTTTTATGACTGAGCACACCATCCTTATCTTGGTAGGAAAGGTAGAAATGATATAAACAGATCCAGCTGCTGTAAAGATTCCAAACCCTTCTCTAGTATCCCTCTAGTCAACTCACATTCAGTACCACAAAGCTGAAAGGACAAGATGCATCACCAAACTTGGTTATAAATGCATTTTGCTACCCCTTGTATAGCCCCCCTCATCATCAGCTAAAATATTTGTGCAGCAAAACCAATCTAAATGTTAAGCAGGTATGCTACCTTAGTCCCCCCCTACCCTCCTCAGTTCTGCCTTCTTGTCCCATTTTTTTAGAAATAAATGTCCCTCAATCTCTCTCACACCCCTCGTTCTCACACACCCTTTCACTCCCTCCCCTGACACTAGTGGAAACAGTGTGATGATGTGTAATTTAGTCCTAATCACAACATCAGACTTGTGCTGCGATTTACATCCCTCCACCAGCCGAGCCAGTCAGACAGTCAGGAGGGAGATGTTAATGTGAGACCACAGGTAATTACTGTCATTACAGCATGCCTCAGATTCTGTTAGTCTACGTGTGTCTGTGTGTGCGTGTGTGTGGTGATGTGTACAAACATCTTATGAGTGCCAGTGCTTTTTTTTTTCTTTTAGCTTTTTAAATGGCAGGATTTGATATATTTGTACATATTTGTGTACCAACATTGGATTCTCAACTTAACTTCTTTTAAATGATGATTTATCAGTTGAGACAAATGAATCACACACAGCGCAAGATTCACAATATTTATTCTGTTGCTAATAAATGCAATTACAATCGATGGCCTGACTCAGTTCTTCCTACCCGACAGAATGATTTAATTAATATAATTTCATTGTTGCTACTGTGTTTTTCGTTTTTTTTTTTGTCACTGCTGGTTTGCTAAATTGTGACTCTCCGTAAACCAAATGCAATTTAATATGTAATTCTTTATTGTGTTACAACATTTGAGTTATTAGATGTCACTGTCTTCTTCACAGCTTCATTTCACACCCAGTGATTACTGTGATCTTGAAAAACAACAACATTATTTGACATTATTCTAGAACATTGTGAAATTATCTGAATCACATGTTGTACAGGCAAAAACTTTCCTTTACCTATTAATCCACAACATGCATAAGATTTTGTTTCTTTTTAAAACGGGAATTGCACCTTGTGTTTTTCAAGCATTTTTTACAGACTTTAATAGTTAATTAATTTATGGATCGTATGTGATTTCAAAACAAATTTTTCCTCAAAAGGACAATAAACAGCATCATATCATGTTCCATCCTGTTAGATTGCTTTGTATTAATTTGTAATATATTAAATCATTTCATACGATAGTATTTAATTATGATAATACATGTAACATAATTGTAGTATTGTATCACATTGTACTCTAGCATATTGTATCTTATCGTAATACATACATCATGTAATGTTGTATTTTACTAAATTGTGTCATTGTATTGTGTCTTATTACTACCATATTTCATTACTGTCAAGCTAAAATCCTGTATTTACATTTTTCAACCCTAATGTTTTTGCATTAATTTACTTTATTGACCACCCTGCACTTCTTTTCAGTGGTCGTTTATCCAATGAAACATGTCGAAAATACAGTAGTGGTCCTTGCTAGTTTTGCGCTCTGGACAAGCAAACCATCAGCGCGCAACCATTACACCTCCCTAGTTCCGGACTGTGTAGCCTACATGACTGTCAGCAGTAAGTTGAAATGATAGTAGGGTTGCACCTGCGCTAACCACCACTAACTTGATGTGGACATAAGTGGGCTACAAATTTGATGGGATTTTTCATTTTGTTTGACAGCGCTCATGCACCCTTAAGAGATTACGCCCTGGGCGGTTGCTCACATTGCCCCTAGCAAAATCTGCCCTTGCAAAAATAGCCTTTGACTTGTGGCCACACAGAGATTATTTTTGTCATTTCCTGAAAAGTTACTTTACAACAGTTAAAATTATTTTAGAGGTACTATTGCATAATACCAAACCACATGATGTCATGTAATGAATTGTATGCTATTGCACCAGATTACACAACATAATGTAGAACATTTAATAAAAACAGTTGAAAAGCACTTTATTATTCCACAAGGAAAAAGATATGAATATATTGTGTTGTATCACATTGCAAGACATGACTATCCTGAGATTTTTACAAAAGGTGATTGGACTTCTTTTTTTAGGTTGGTGTTCCAGATTTATAAATTGTTGACAAAATTGGGACAAAGGAATGAATTTGGTTTCTAATATCACAAGGATGCGTGACACTTCTGTCCTTTGTTACTTGTGACTTCTCTTTGGACATCTTTCATAATTTGAATGGTTGTAAAACTGCCTGGTAAGAAGACCCAAGATTGCATTCTAGGTATTAGATAAGTGAGACCTGGGGCCACTTCCTCTGTTTAAAGTTGCTTTTTTCCTTTCCTTTCTTAACTCATCTTTCAATATGTCTTCCCTGTCTATAGGTACATTATTGTACTCAAAAGCCTGGTAAGGGTTCTTAGTCATCCAGGTCACTTTTGAACCTACTAAAATGTCCTTGAAAAGTGTCCTTCATCTTAGAAATACAGGGGTTGCAGATGTATCCTGACCTAAAGAGCTGTCTCTTCTGTGTTGTGTCATTAGTCTGTGGGAAGGTTGTTTAGGTTCCCCTATATGGAGGTCTAAGTACTCCTTACTCTACTGCACTGCATACACCATGCCCCTAAGTTTGTGTTTGCATGTTTTATTGTTAGGAATAACCAGTTTCTGCCTGAGGGCTCTGTTTGGTTAGGAGTGCAAAGGGATGTTGTGTTTGGAGAAAATCCAACTGGGTTTCACAGATACTTCAGCTACAGTGAGGCAAAAAAGTATTTGGACAGCCACTGATTATGCAAGTTGTCCCACTTAAAAAAGATGAGAGACGTCTGTAATTTTCATCATAGGTGCACTTCAATGGTGAGAGACAGAATCTGAACAAAAATCTGGAAATCACATTGTATGACATCAGGTAAATGTAACACAAGAAACTAGAGCAACACCAGGGGTGGCCGTGGTCTAATAGGTAAGGAGGTTGTCCTCCGATCAGGACACCCGGGCTTGATCCTGAGTCCAGCAGAGGCTACGTGTCAAAGTATCCTTGGGCAAGATACTGAACCCCACCCTGCGCACTGTACAGAATGGCTGCCTTCTGTTCCTCAGAGAGGATGATACGTTAAATGAAGAAAAAATAATTTCCCAAGAGGAATCAATCAAGTATAAATTATTAAACTATTATAAGGCTTAGAGAAGAGCTGGAGAAGGCCTGAAAGGTGAAGGCAACAATGATATCTGTGGTCATCACAGCACTGCAGTAACCTGGCTCTGCCAGATCATTGTGTAGCCCCACTGTTCAGCCGGTGCTACACAATGGTCTGGAACTGCTCTGTCTGAAAGTGTCCGAAAAAGGGAGGGCCATCTGGTATAATATTTTAAGCTGATTGGAGGACGCGCCAGCAAGTGTCTGCCTATCATGATTTGTCTTTAGCCAATTACAGTAAATCAAGCTCTTGCAAATCCAGTCGGGAGAAAAGCACACATATCATTACCACCAAGAAATGCACAAAGCTCTTACCTTCAATGCAGAAATTGCTTCTAGTTCTCATAAAAAAGATTCATTAGCTGCTTTTATGCGTACATCCACTGGTGCAGCCATATTTGTTTTTCCTTGCCAGGGTACTTGCTGCCAATCATGCCGGAACACCCTCCCCAAAGCACAATGTAAACATGTGATTGATTTTTGACCAAGTAAGGCAGTTTAGTTGGAGTAGTACAAGATGGATTTTTGTGGGTTTGCAAAATTCCTAATCTTGCAGCGCAAGGTTAAGCACTCAGGGCAGTGACCTCCAAACTGGACGAGAGGCTACAGCAGATCCCAAGAAAAACATCCATCGTCTCAGTCCAGAAAAGTGCAGTCCTTGAAACGGCAAACATACTGTGCAGAACCCTCAAGCTTACTGGCATCTGGTAGAGGACCCAAGCTTGGAGGGAAGAGAGAATTTCTTAAGATCAGCCACTTCAGTAATGCTTCTGTGCTACATCCTATGTAGGGGCTTGTCCTCCCACGATAGTCCTTCCAGTCCTTCATCCACTATTCCCCATTTTTTTAGACATCCCCCAAGCACTGATGTATTTATGGATCTTGGATGTTCCATCCTGGATAATGGCTGTCTCGATCACCAGTCTTCAGCCTCCTTCCTATATAGGAGTCCTTATACATATAATGGATATACAGTGGGGCAAAAAAGTATTTAGTCAGCCACCAATTGTGTAAGTTCTCCCACTTAAAAAGATCAGAGAGGCCTGTAATTTTCATCATAGGTATACCTCAACTATGAGAGACAAAATGAGGAAAAAAAATCCAGAAAATCACATTGTCTGATTTTTAAAGAATTTATTTGCAAATTATGGTGGAAAATAAGTATTTAGTCAATAACAAAAGTTAATCTCAATACTTTGTTATATAGCCTTTGTTGGCAATGACAGAGGTCAAACGTTTTCTGTAAGTCTTCACAAGGTTTTCACACACTGTTGCTGGTATTTTGGCCCATTCCTCCATGCAGATCTCCTCTAGAGCAGTGATGTTTTGGGGCTGACGCTGGGCAACACGGACTTTCAACTCCCTCCAGAGATTTTCTATGGGGTTGAGATCTGGAGACTGGCTAGGCCACTCCAGGACCTTGAAATGCTTCTTACGAAGCCACTCCTTCGTTGCCC
>SSNP01000070.1:2396034-2409375 GCA_006937955.1 Pachypanchax playfairii
GATCCAAAGAACACCATACCTACTGTAAAGCATGGGGGTGGAAACATCATGCTTTGGGGCTGTTTTTCTGCAAGGGGACCAGGACGACTGATCCGTGTAAAGGAAAGAATGAATGGGGCCATGTATCGTAAGATTTTGAGTGAAAACCTCCTTCCATCAGCAAGGGCATTGAAAATGAGACGTGGCTGGGTCTTTCAGCATGACAATGATCCCAAACACACCGCCCGGGCAACGAAGGAGTGGCTTCGTAAGAAGCATTTCAAGGTCCTGGAGTGGCCTAGCCAGTCTCCAGATCTCAACCCCATAGAAAATCTCTGGAGGGAGTTGAAAGTCCGTGTTGCCCAGCGTCAGCCCCAAAACATCACTGCTCTAGAGGAGATCTGCATGGAGGAATGGGCCAAAATACCAGCAACAGTGTGTGAAAACCTTGTGAAGACTTACAGAAAACGTTTGACCTCTGTCATTGCCAACAAAGGCTATATAACAAAGTATTGAGATTAACTTTTGTTATTGACTAAATACTTATTTTCCACCATAATTTGCAAATAAATTCTTTAAAAATCAGACAATGTGATTTTCTGGATTTTTTTTCCTCATTTTGTCTCTCATAGTTGAGGTATACCTATGATGAAAATTACAGGCCTCTCTGATCTTTTTAAGTGGGAGAACTTACACAATTGGTGGCTGACTAAATACTTTTTTGCCCCACTGTACCTACACATATATGAACAATAAACCCCCTACAACTTATAAATAAAATTATACCCAGCCAAATTGTGTTTTTTTGTTGTATTCTCACTGACCAATATCAATAATCAATTGTTTTTAATACAGTTTTGCTGTTTCCTTTTAGGGTAATCTCTTTCGCTCATTACAGTTATTCCCTTGAAACAGTGTCACATAACAACATACAAGCATTTGGATGTTCAGCAGCCATCGGGAGTTCATATTTGGTCATTTTTGTATAATATTTTGACATTTCTATGTTAAATTATGGTCCAAATATTGGAAACTTTTTCCATGTCTTTGTTTGAAGATGGTATGGTATATCAAGGTGTTTCTATGGTGATAAGGTTAATATGTCAGGGTCCCCAGAGTTTAGGCCTGGAAGAGTCCTGACTGATAAGCAGAATGAAAAAGTCAGCAGTTTGGCCACTGCCATCTAGTTCCTGTTTTGACTCTCTCTCTCACACACAACACACATCATATTATTTCAACAATCTCATCTTCATTCCCTCCCATCCTCCGTCTTTCCTCCCTTCTGCTGAATGCCTCACCTTGCTATTTATACCTGCGTCTGCAAATGCCATCTCTTTCATCCTCCATTATTCTCCATTTACCCAATTTCTCCTAATGTTACTATTAGACCATGTTTTTGACATTTATATCCACAGTTTCCTCGCCTCTCCACAATTAGAGCCTCACTTATCCCCCTTTTTCCCCCTTTCTTTAATCACACCTTTGCCCCCCTAAACTCACACTTAGTGCTGAATGTCATATGCATGAGCTTGGTTGTGTGTGAGTGTGTATTGGTAAGGGGGACACTTAAAATGAATAAAAATGATTTAATGCAATGATTTTTGTAAATGTATTTGGAAGGATGATAATAGTTTATGTTCAAAAGCTCTACACTGTGGAAAAAACAAGATTAATAGAAAAATAACAAATAGCAGAAAACCTGCAATCACAAAAGAATAAATAAATAATGCATTTTCTATTATTACATTGTTATCTTTTTTGTAATTGAACAATTTACATCTTGACTGACAAAACTTAACTTTTGATTGCAGGTTTGCACACTCCGCTCAGAGTTGGAGTGGACACGAATGAAGAATGCAAATCTTTGCCAAGAGAGTCGGTTGGTTCTGGAAAATGTCCACCTATGGATTACTGAGCAAAGGTATGAACATATGGTTTCAGATGGTTTTTTTCCTCAAAAGTCTCCCACTCCAGTCATCATTTTAGCTAGTTTAGCATCTCAATGGTCTTGAAATTATGATTATTGTGTTTTTACCTCAAATTACAAAACCTCTGCCTTTTTCTAGGAAGTAGTTTCTGCATAGCGGCAGTAGCTCATTAGCAGTTTGCCTCTGTGCGGTGGGCGGAACAGTTGGTTTGGAGGTTCCACCCACCCCTCCCTCTGTTTATGCTAGCTCTACCGTGAGCTTTAATAAGCTTATAGCTAGCTTACAACTAGCAGAGCAGGAGCTTGTAGCCCACCCAATGGATTTTCCACATCACAAATCCAGTCATTTTTTAGACACATTTTTGCATCTGCTACTGATTCACAGCAATTTTAACGCAGAAATACTCAGAAATGCGATTTTGAAATCATTTATCTTAAGATATATACTCTAGCATCAGAAAAATGCCACAAGAACACGTTAAAAACATGAAAAACACAATTTTCATTGGAATGGGTCTTTAAGAAATAACAGTTTCTTTGCTAAAACAGCAGAAAAAAATCCTTTAAAATTTTGGTCACAAAGGTTTTTTCTTCTGTAGCCTTAGAGCTGAAAAAATGCCTTTCATTCTCTTCAAGGGCGTCTTATGAGAACCTCATGGCCCAGATGAAAACTCAAACCATGTCACTGCTCCTCATCACTGCAGAAAAAGAGTAAGTGATTAATATCTGGCAGATATTTGTCCCAACCCTGCAAATAATTTTTATTTAAGATAGTTGAGAAAAGACAAGAGACTGGTGTATGTGTGTGTTTTTGTAGTTGAGGGGATTCTGACATAAATATGTTTTTCATTTAGCTTTTTTTTTTTTTCATCATCATATCTGATTCACAAAGACAAATGACTTCTTTTTTGTTGTTCTGGGAGATCAAAGCCTTCTTCTGCTCATTTTTTCATCTGTTCAGATGAGGAACAAGAGAATCCTAATAGTGTCTGTTTCCTCCTCTTGGTGCACTTTCCATGTTTTGTTTTCATAATGTTGTTATAGAAAATGCTTCTGGTGGACCAGGCTGAAACGCACGGATTAGATGTCTCGTTTGTTCAAATATCCTTTTACAGTTACACTTAATTCTCTGGGTTATCTCTCCCTCCAAATTTTGGAAACTGAAATAGTCTACCTCCGTTTTGTCCGTTAAAATAAAATGGCTGCAGAATTGTTTATTGAGTGTTAATCTAGACGTTAGTAGCGTGAAAAAAACACTGGAATTAGTAAACAGTGTCAAATTTTAGTGGATGTATAAAAGGGGATTTTATCATAGAAGGTTATAATGGGGGCATGAAAGTGAGGCTCACATCAGGCAGTCATTATCTACACCCGTTTTTTTCATGTTTATGGTTGCTGGTAGCTGGTGAGGCTTCATGTCTGCACTGTATTTTATCCACATTGTCAACAAAACCTTCTTGATGATCCCTAGTTCTCATTTTAACTCTGTCACCACATCTTTTCCCCTTTGTTAGACACCTTCAGGAGGCTAATGACACGTTGAAGGCGGAGATAGAGAGACTGAAACAAGTGGTGGTTGAGAGGGAGAGAGACGAGGAAAGCTTCGAGGTAAACAAGTGGCGGAGTCGAAGAGCAATGATCCGCAAATCACAAGAGGCAAAAAAAAAAAGAAAAAGAAAGTCAATCGCAAACAGGTTTGTTTTCATTTTGTAATTGTTTGCAGGCTCAGATCTGCAACCGGGGCATCGAGGAAGAAGACAGAACGTGAGTCGTCTACATATGTGCTCCGTGTGTGAAAGAGAGAGAGAGAGGACGTGAGTGCATACATTTGTGTGCATTCAGCAGCTGATCAAATTTAGGCATCCAACAAAAGCATGGCCCACCATGTTTCACTCTTTTGTACACATACAGCCTGAACAAAGCTGATGATGATAATAACAACGGGACTGGCAAGTTGTGAATGAAACACCCCATGGGCCCTTGCCACCTGTGTGTACTTGTGCAAGTGTGCGTGTTGTATCCTCTCCAATGTGAATGCGTTATTCATGCTGGGCCTTTAACAATGATTACACTCCAATCAAGTGCCTATCCTCTCCTGCTCGCCACCTCTATGCCTGTCAAATAGCATTCATCAATAGAGAGGAGATATATTTATTATGTTCATTAAGGCGATGAAAATGAATGTTGCACAGATGGGATTGGGTGTGGGATGGAAGTGAGAGAGGAGGGTGTGTGCACGCACAGGGGCACCTGCCTGGAGCAGTATTCCCCCTGCACCACCGCCGTGTCCCCCCGAGGTATTCCTCATTAGCAGCCCTTCCGAACCTCGCCCCCTTTTTACACACGTTCACCCTCTTATGTCCCCAGCACCCCCCCTCACCCCGAACCACCAGGCTCTGTTTCCAAAACGGATCAGATTTGTTTTGACTGGGGAAGGTTCCCAATGCTATTCAAAGCTGTCAGTCATTTTAATGATATCATTAAGGGGCCGCGACAGAAAGATGAATCGCTTTTTCTTTGTCTTTCGCTCATAATTGCGATTGAGCGAGAGAGAGTGGGGCAGAGCGGGAGGAGCAGTTCATGTAGATGTTCGTATAAGAGAGGTTCTGACTGAACAAATATAACACGGATCGAGATTTTAAAAAAAAACAACAAAAAAAAAAATCTGTGAATTAAAAAGCATCTTTCATAGTGTTTCCTCTCATGCATTCTATGTTTCCCCCTTTCTTCTGTTCCCTTTATTACGAGAATTCATAAATCATTCAATTTTTTTATTATCCACCCACACAGACACACTCACCCAAAATGCCATATATATGAAAATCATATATTCTATGAGAAACCCAATATGTAATGATATTTGCATGACAGACATATACATTATGTGTGTAAATCTCATTACTGGTGGCAGAAGGTATATATTAACAGTGCTTCTCCTCTGCCACTATCACTGACAGCGATCAGCACAACGTTAGGCTTTGACATTTCAAATGCCTTTATTAAAGACTTTTACAACGGTGACCTGACCTGCTGTTCCAAAGGAGCAGAGCTTCACACCACAGATTGCATTTTTACAAGCAGAAGCCAAAGAAAGTTGAAAAATGACACAGGAAGAGGTTAGAAATGACAGATTTGTTAAAAAGTAAAAAAAAAAATATTCTCTGGATTTTCCATGCTATTGCTTTTTAAAGAGGCCCTTCCATTAAAAACGGTTTTTCTGAGGTTTCTGTTGAATATTTTAGCTCCACAGGTGTTCTTACCTTCATAGTGGGTGTGAAAACGGGTCAACAACTTCTCTTTCAGTTTTAATCTCTCAAACTACGCAGATGGTGCTAACACTCGAGTTCTCCCGAGTCCGAACGGCCTGTATCTGTTTCGTCACAACTCCTTTGTTCGTTAGTATTCATCAGCTCCTGCACTTGAAACCACACCTAGCATGCTGCTGGCTAAAAGCTGTAGCATAACGTAGCAAACAGGAAGACACGACGTCTGAATTTGCCATGTGCAGCGGGGCAGGAAACAGTATACCTTGCTCTCATAGGCTAGTTTGTTAGCCAATCAGAGTCCAGCAAATTCGAATAATGAATATGAACGAGCTGCTGACGAAGCAGTCGGAGAAGCCTGACGGAAGGAGCCAGAACCACCCGAATTTTAACGCAGACAGATTGAAAGGTCTGTTAATCAGTGTTTCCTGACGTTTTTAGATATAAAATGTTTCATATTACTGGTTAATACTTAAGAAATAACCACAAAGTCCTGAAATGTGTATGAAATGGCCTCTTTAATGCAACTAAAAGCTTTGCAAACATATAAAAGTTCACACTAACAGGTGTTTTAAGGTTTAACAGAATACCATTCTTGGCAGTCCTTCTTGCATATAACTGCATGTGTGACTTTCTACTATTACTCAGAAAAAGAAGATCTTCAAGTTGAGAAATACATGTTCCTTGAAAAAAGTGATGAATACATACGTCAACGTATCCTCAAAGCTTGCATGGTAACGTTGCTGCAGTATTTGCTGGAAGAAACAAATGCTTAAAAGTTCAAACATTTCTACATAAAGTCTGTTTAGTTGCACTGAGGCTGCGACTGTCAGTGACAAATCCTGAACAACAATGAAGAGGGAGTTTCCGAAATATTTCAAAATGTTCTCAGCTATTTGAAAATCAAAATTTCTCACAAAATAGTCACAGAGACAGGTAGCAGGTGTCTGGAACCCTTCTCAGTTTGGTTTTCATGCATAAGAAAGTGAGATATTGTACAAGAAAACTGAGCGTGAAGTGCTAATAAAATGAAGATAAATTGCTCGTAGATTAAAACGTAAGTGACAAAATTGCAACAACAGAATTTGCATGACATTCAGACAAACTGCACAATGTTTTTTTTTCACAGTTTTGACATACGCAAATGTGTCCTAAATCCCAAATTAGTGTGATTCCAATTGAAAAAAAATGGCATATTTTTGTGCCTTTAAGTCGCTGCTAACAGCCCCGCAGAAATGACAAAGGCAGAAATGACAAAAAAACACCCAACATCAACCGTTCTTGCAAGGCTAATTATACAGTAAAAGCGTTTGATCATATCTTGTTGCCCAACTAGAGGAAAAAGGATCAATCCTGCGCTGCAAAAAATGTGTTTGTGCAAGAAAACATTAACAAGATGACTTCGCTGGACAAAAACTGGGGGAAATTTCACTGATTTACGTCCAGTTATATTCCAGTAACATCTTAGTTAAATGATTAGTTAAACTCCCCGAAAAACATAACCAAAGAAAGCTGTTCAGACCAAGATGCTTGGAGTGATGGAAACCGAGACTGATGCTGTTTGCTCCTGGCAAATCTGAGTCAGTGACTGCCTGACACAACCCATGTGGGGGGGGACGCATCAGCATCAGGCTTCATCAGTCGGCACGGCTAATGATGTGCTTCCAATTAAGAGCTCCCAGTGATCACAGCGGCGGATTTGCACAAACACAGTTTGCCAAAGTGACAGAGAAACAGAGAGCGGCGATAACAAGAAGACTGCGAGAAGGGAGTCGAGTCTTGCATAAAATTTACGAGCAAATAAGAGCAGTAAATAAGAAAGATGAGCGAGACTGGAGCAGGGGGAGAAACCATGTAGTTTATTGGCTGGTTTAGAGAGCATGGGCACTTGGCTTTGACACTAATGACTGTAATTATACACACATTGATTGGGTTAGGCCGCTAATTACACTCATCCATGTTTGCGTGCAAACAAGGGAACATATGTTTACACAGGCGTCACGCCAGCAGCTCAGCGCATCGCCGCGCTCTCACACGGAGTGCATAAATCTCCCACAGTCGTCTCAGCAGCAGTGATGATTCATGATCTGCTGAAGACCACATTACCATCAGGAAAAGAGTTTAAATCATCGGGAGAATCTGCGACGATGCAACGATTCGGAGCTGGTTTGTGTTCTGAGTTTATGTCTTCTGTTTTGATTTTTTTTTTTTTTTTCCAGATGATCAAAGGAAATTTCTGTATTTCTCTTATTAATGTTCTTTGTATCATCTTTATAGAGTGAAATTAAAAGATCTGCAAGGGTCAGCCACAATTATCCTCTGTTAGTAAATGTCATTTTCACAGAAGGAGTTTTTCTTTAAAAAACGAAAAAAAAATCCAATAAATGCTTACAGTAGCCAAGCTAAATTAGTTTGCCCACAAGCAGTGATTTCATGTTTTTCTTGCAGGGATAAACTGATTCAAAACACGTGCATTTATTTAATGATATTTTTTATGTTATTTTGAAATTTTTTCCTCATTAAATTATGACTGAAATTGCAGCTGATTTTATGACATCAGAGTCAACAATAATTCTCTTCTCACACAAAGTTAAAAGACAAATCAGTCGAGACCCTTTTGGGAAGTTACACTGGACAGCAGCATTATGCGGTGTTGGTTTATTTTGCTTACTGCTGTTTTTACTACTACTTGACAGATTACTTTATCAATAAGTACTTTATAATTAATTTATTAGTCTGCAAACCCCTTATAAAAGATTAGTAAACATTTATAAATGTGTCATAAGACACTGCAGTGTTATGCCACTATTTTCATTTGTGGTTAAAGACCCACTCCCATGAAAGTCATGTTTTCATGCATTTCATAATATTTTTGCATTCAAATCACTGTGAATCAGTAGCAGACGCAAAAATGTGTTTAAAAAAGACTGTGTTTGTGATGTAGAAAAACCACTGGGCGGGCCACAAGCTCCGCTAGCTTACAGCTAGCTGTAGACTAGCGGTAGCGCTGCTAGCATAAACAAAGCACTACAGCAACGGTGGGGGATCCTCCACGTCAACGGTTCCGCCCACAGCACAGAGGTGAATTGCTAATGAGCTACTGCTGCTGTGTTAGAACTACTTCCTAGAAAATGGCACAGGTTTTGTGATTTTAGCTAAAAACACCATAATCATGATTTAAAAATCACTAAGATGCTTTAAAATAACTCAAAAGATGATCGGAGTGGGTCATTAACAAATTGTAATTGTTTTTCAGCTTTATAACAACTGTATCATTAAGTGTTTATTTGTCATTTATAAAGGTAGATTTGCGTAACAGAAATGAAACAAAACACATTGTGGAAAAACATTTGACCATGGAATCACATGACCATGTTAAAAATGTTTAAATATTACACAGAAAACATCTGCATGACATGCGTATCACATGTTAATTTAACATACAGTCACATTTATTAATGGGGTGATCTTCCATGTGGTTTTAGTTCCAGAGTCATATGAGAGTAATATGTGTTTCACATGTTACGTGCCAATTTCAGGCATTTGAACATGTGAAGTTCATGTGGTTGTTCTGTACTTGAAATCTCATTAAGCTTGAACAAAGGAGCTAACAAACCTAATCAATTTTTCACACAGAAACGCCAGTTCAGATAAAATCTGAGTATTTTGTTTTAAGTTGTATGTAATAAGAAGAAAACTTTCTATGTGTGTTTGTGTGTCTTTAGTTCAAGACCCCACCAACACATCTACTGCAACAATAATGCCATTTATCAGTGTTTCGATGAATGCGTACATCCTCTCAACTGAAGCAAAACAGGACTGTCTTCCCTTCCGCTGCTCTGATAAAAAATCCCAGCTTGCTCTTTTACAAGAAAATTAACATAAAGGAGGTACAGTGGTACTTTAATGGGCTAAGAAGTCTTCACTAAAGTATTTAGAAGGTTTTTTTTTTCTTTTTTCTCTGAATACTAACTGGACAGGTTCATTGGAGCATGAAAGAAAAAGCGCAAAGCGGGGGCAGCGAGCTCCTCAGCTCGCGCAGAGCGCCATTATCCACCATCGTTAATTTAATAGTCATTCCTTAGTCAGCCCTGGGTCCAGATACGAGACTCTGACGTTTGTTTGTCATTTCCAAAAACAGTTTTAATAAACAGATAAAATCTTAAATGGCTTCTCGTGCTCTTAATGTTCCCTGGCTGCGCTTGCATTTTTTTTAAATGTATTTTTTTTCACTGTTTTACATGCGCCATAATTTAATGATTTCTGGAACCTATTTGCTCACTCATCTTTGAGTTTTGTAATAAGTTTTAATGGCAATGAATACAATGAAGATCATGTATCCCAACTTCTTTATGTCCTAAATTTTTTGCGGACGTTTGACTTGAAATATTTTGCAAATGTTGTTTCATTGTAGAAGAAAAAAACAAGCATAAACTGCACATCAACCAACTTACAGACTGCAGGTGCTTGAAGGACGTTATCTTGAATTTCTATAGGTGAAGACATGAACGTTAATTCCTATCGGTTGCTTTCACTTCCTGTACAGCGCCGAAACAAAGAGTTGTGTTGCTAGAAACCTCCAGAAAATCGAGGACATGCATCCAGACTGCAAAGCAACCTAGAGGCTATCAGTATGCTAAATCAACAAGTAAGCTTGCACGCGCACACGCTCACACAAACACACACAAGGTCCTGACGGTCCTTTTACCCGACAGATACAAACACAAACCCACACACCAGCCCACCTGCTGTTGAGCTCACACAGAAGAGGAAGCTTTCAAGCGTCCAACTTCAAACACATGAGCGCTCTTACACAGAGAGACACACATACATCCATTTCCTCTTCCTATGATAAAAGTGAAAAGTCTGCAGCGGGGTTGGGGTGGGGTGGGGAGGTTGCGGGGGAAAGGGGGGTGGGGGGGGAAACAAATCATATCGGGAAAAAGCAGTGACGTTTCTTTTCTCTGGTAAATGATTTCTCTTTCATGAAACTCAGAGAAAGATGTATATCAATACAGCCACGATGATCTCTCCATGACAGCGTAGGGAAATGGCCCGCTGTGATAAAACAATGTGGGGAGGAACACAGAGGAATATTCCCGGAAAATGTTGGATTTTTTTTTTTTTTTTTTTTTACTGTGTTGAACTTCACAAGAGTCAACAAATCACCAAAGGAGAGACAAATCAAAAGTACTTCTCAGCCCCCTCAGTTCTCCAAAAACTCCAGGGCCTTGAAGAAACAGCTCTCCCGATCTTTGTTAGTTTGTTAGAGTGGCCCGCTGATTGACGGGCCGTGAGGAAAGCTGGTGCTTGATGAAGTTTTTAATGTTGACGTTAGTTGCAGGTTTGAGACGGAGAGGCTTGGAGCACAGGAAGCAGCAGACAGGGTGCTGTTTAACAGGTCAGGTGTGTAATAGCACCTCTTAATCTCCACTCAGAATCGTTACACAAACATTGATCCAACGCGGACAACCTACTCTCTCACACACAAACGTCCAATCAGCAGGAAGAGGATTGGATAAAAACATTTCACTGTTCATCGGACTCTCACTCCAGCACACAAACACAATCATGGAAATCATTGAGGAATTTGGATTAATTTCCCCTTTTTTTTTACGTCCAAGGGACTGAGTCATCGACTGTGTCTGTGTGTCTTTGTATCAATCTTATTTACTTATTAAAAACTGGGTTTTTGCCCTAAATTTCTCTTACAAATGCATAAAAAATCCCCACACCTACACAACATCTATTGATCCTATTTAATCAGGCTAATTTTCTGCAAACATTTAAAAACTAAAAACAAAATTCACTGAGATGATGACAAACATTGACAGAAACAAAGTAATGTTTTTAAGATTTAATCAGGAATAAACAATTGTTCTATATCAAATGTCCAGGTTGTCATACTCAGATTAAAGACAACACATTAAGCAATGCTCATGCAAACCTTTGTCTTAAATGTGCCTTGTCAACAAATTTCATGATTATGTGGTAATTTCTGAAGTATTAACTTGTGATCTTAAATATTTTATGTCCAAAAAATGTTTGGGAAATCGAATTTCTAGCCTTTCAACCGCAGAATAATTTTACTGCTAGAAAATTGACCTTGATTCAGGCACTTTACTCATTAATATTCATTATGCTAATTCGCTGGACTCTGATTAGCTAACAGCTAGCCAATGAGAGTGCAGCTTTCTGTAACCTCCCATGCTGCGCTACAGCACTACAACTGAGTAACATACCTAATAACATCCTGCAAAAGCCAAGTTACTGGAGATTTATGGACGGGACCAGCAGAGATGGAATATTAATTTCAGGACCAACACCTCGAGACAAGGATTACGAGTAGGAGGAGGTGCCTGCGGTTTAGACCCTAGTATTTTATCAGGAATCCATGCAGAACAGCAGAGCCCCTCTCAGACCCCGCTGCAAGGTTAACTAGAAGTTCTGTAAGTCTCTCTAAAAATAAACTGAAGCAATTTGTACTGCAAATCTGGATATTTTGGCAATATGTGCATTGTGTAAGTCCAGCTGAAGCATAGCACAACAACGCTGATAGTCCTCAATGTTTGCTACTGAACAGCTGAGCTAGCTTTGTTGGCATGGCATCAACTGCGCGATCCAATGAATACTAATGAGGAAAATCAGTGTGATGTCACAATGATAGGATTTTCAATTTCACCTGATTCCTGCACCTCATTTAAATTAAAAAAAACAAACAAAGAGAAGTTATTGTTCGATTTTTACACCCTGTCAGGTTCAGTGTACTATGTGCTGTGTATTTTCTGTGTCGGGTGAGTCATCTGCTTGCAGAGAGAAGCTACGCTGGAGCGCGAGGTAGATTGATTACACCTGGTGGAGATCAGAGCTGATGAGGAGCAGGGTGGTACTTAAGGACAAGGCAGACGTTCATTCAGCGCCTGGTTGTTAACCTACATGGTAACTTCTAAGCGCCGTCCTAGTGATTTATTCCTAGTGATTATTCCCTGTGATTATTTCCGAGATTCTTGTTGTGCTTCGTGTGAGAGTTTTGCCTGTGTGATCACCTGTTGTCTTCAGGATTATCGTCACCCTGCTCCTTGTGTGTCTGAGGATCCTTCCGTGTCCAGCACCTGATCTCCTGGAACCGCACCTACCTCCCTCCAGCGTGCTCACCCGACCTGGACTCACCACCTCCCGCACAGCACCGCACTGGACCTGTCCTCCTCCCGAGAGTTTTCTGCCTTCATGATCTGTGAGTCACGCATCTTCATCCTCTCCCTGCAATATCTCCTGCTCTCATCAACCGGCTCGAGCATTAACTCTCCTCTCCCCTTACAGTCCTGAGATCCACCTGACGCACCAGATCACCGAGCACTATCTCCACTGTATATATATGTACTGTCCACTTGCACCTGTAAATAAACCTGTTCACTTTTGCACCGAAAAACGCCTGTGTCTGAGTCTGAGTCCAGCATATGGGTCAACAAGCTGTCAGAGCCCGTGACAGAACAACCAGGCCAGTCAGACCCAGCGGACTCAGCCAGATCCCCGTTGACAGGTATGCAGGACCTGCTAGCGAGGCATGAGACAGTGCTGAACTCTTTATGTGAGCGGCAGCAATTCAACCACCAGCGGTTGGAGGACATCGCGGGATTGCTGCAAAGCATGCAGGCCCAGCTGTCTGCTCTCTCTCAGCCTCCTCCACAGCCTGCGTCAGCACCACCCGAGCCCGATCCTCCGGCTCCGACGGCGCGCTCTCCGGTGAGCCATGTGACTCTGCCCAACCCGGAAGGTTACGCTGGGGAACCAGGTAAAGGGTCTGGATTCCTGCTGCAGTGTTCGTTAATGTTTTGCCGGTCCCCTCAGTCTTTTCCAGATGACTCCTCCAAGATTGCTCATATCATCGGCCTCCTAAGGGGACGTGCGCTTCGATGGGCGGAGGCGAAGTACAACTACCCCCTCATCCAACGCACCTCCATGGAGGTGTTCATCAAGGACTTTGAGCGGACCTTTACCTACCGGAAATCCGAGTCCGAGATCACGCACCAACTCCGCCACATCAAGCAGGGGAAGAGGTCAGTGGCTGATTTTTCGGTGGATTTCAGAACTTTGGCCGCTGAATCAGGCTGGAACACGCCGGCGCTCAAGGGAGCGTTTGTGGGCGCATTAAGCCGGCCGATTCGGGAACAG
>SSNP01000070.1:2422151-2458676 GCA_006937955.1 Pachypanchax playfairii
GCCCCCCCCCCCCCCACACACACACACACACTCCCCATCCTTCATCTCCTTGTCTGGTCTTGTGGCGCTTCACTTCTCCTTTTATAGCTTGACGAATTTTGCCGTTTTTTTTCAGGGAGTTTGAGCAGCTTTGGCGCAAACATGCGCAAATCACAGAGTGGATGACATGACAAGGCACAGCCTATCCGTCATGTCAGCCTAGCAGTGTGTAAGTGTGAGAAGTATTAGTCGTATAAAGAAGCAGAGGTGGCGTGACCTCGGGCAGTGGGTGGCGCACAGCTTCAGTCTGACGGTGCGGTGGAGAGCGGACGGAGCGGCGGGGCACCGAGACCCGCAGGATCTCTACATTCAAACAGCCAGACCCAGACGAGCAGATATACAACAGAGCAGCATGGAGCTGTAAGGACTGTGGGCTGACTGGACCTGCTTTCCTCCAACACTGTTTGATCCACTAGTTTTCCGCATCTGCGAGCGTTTGTTCTTCAACATGGAGAGGAAAAGTTACTGTCTGCAACTGTCTGCGCTCCTCATCGTCATCAGCCAACAAGGTAAGGCTTGCTGCAGGACAAATCTTTCGTCAAACAAGATCCCACGCGCACATTTTCTTTTTGAATTTTAAAAAGCTGCTGCGCAATCGCCTCGTTTGGCGCAAGAACATCAGGTAAAGGTGTGCTGAAACAAAACAGTCTTTTCTTTACTGGTTAACGTGCTTTTATGTTAAAAACATTTTAAATCAAGTTTGTTGGGGGTTTATATATCATTAAAAGTGAACCTAAAGCTCGGATTTATCTGATAAACCTGATTTGTCCGTCTTTAGGAAGATGTCCCCGACTCACTTGTTTTGTTGGATCACGGATGAAAACGTGGTGAGAAGTGGAGCGTCTCACATCAGCTCCAAAACAGAGCTGTCAAACATTAAAACACAATTTACAGGTTTAATCGGAGTGAAAGATGCGCCGCAGAGGCATCCTCCACCGCACACAAACTATTCAGTTGATTTTGTGTTATTTATCTAAACTGAGGTAATTTTCAGTGAAATTGATTGTGTCAAGAAGTAGAATTACAGCCCCTGAACTCAGATGTCATGAAAGGTAAAAATCAGTCAGGATTAAGAAGATATGTCTGGATTGTGGCGCCTGTTTCCACCTGCCTGAAAGCAGAAATGAAGCTATTCATGTTGAAAATAATAAGATCAGTTTCTACTTGGCAAGACTTTCCTCAGTCAACAGGTTTAAAACTAGAAAAACACTCAGAGAGCGCAGACCTCCGCCAAGTGGACATATTGTAGTAAGTACTATGTCCGTATCCTTAAAAAACTCCTGGATCCAGACGGTAATCTGGATCACCCCCAAAATCTAATCAATTCTTCCTCAAGTTGTTTCTGACCTTTCCTGAAAATCTCATCCACATCCATCCAGAAGTTTTAGAGTTATCCTGCTGACAGACAGACAGACAGACAGACAGACAGACAGACAGACAGACAGACAGACAGACAGACTCTGATGAAAACATTACCTCCTTGGTAACTAGATAACTAGATCACACTTTCAAAGTGGCCCAAGAATCACCTTCAGCATCATCCTCCATATGTTTGGCTCAGAGTTTGAGAGGCACTAAAAACAAGTCAAGCAGTCAGCTGACAGAAAATTTCTTAACTTTTAAACAATTTGTAGAAAAAGGAACTAAAGTTGCAGGTTTTTAAGAGCTGGGCGGTCTCTGAGCAGAGAGACCTTACAAATGTTCTCATGTTTACAAGGACTTTACAAAAATATTGATGATTTAATTTAGAAAAATGTGAAAATATAATAATCATCTTACAACAATAATGTATGACAATAGAGCATATAAATCCAGAGATAAACTGACTCAGCTTTCATACAAGCAAAGTTCTCAGCTAAGCTAAGACTGAGCTAATGTCTTATACATGAGCCTGTAAGACATTAAACTTCAGCTTATCAGTAGATTTATGATGTTCCCACAAGTCAACAAGCGGGACATGATCAGGCAGCCAGTTCACATTGGGGCCATGCAGAAAACTAAAAGATAAAAAAATTGCAACTTTTCATCAAATATTGTCGTTAGATTCTGAGTGAATATTCATACTGTGTCTTAGAATCAGTGTTAAATACAGTTCTGTGCAGACCAGGTTTGTAAAAAAATACTCTAAATAAGGAGGATTTTAAATATACATTCTGATTTTATTATGCGTCATTACTACTTCATATTAGCCATATTATTCATATAACCCTGAGCCGGGTCCTGGTTCTGGTTCTGGTTCTGCTGGTTTCTTCCTGTTAAAAGGGAGTCGTTCCTTTCCACTGTCGCCAATCGTGCTGCTCAGGATGGAGGATTCAACCCAATCAGCTGGTTCATTAGATAGAAAATGTTTTATTATTAATTGGTTGATTTTTCTGTGAAGTGCCTTGAAATGACTTTGTCATGAACTGGAACTTTAAAAATAAATAAACTTGAAAAATAAATAAACTTGAAACTTATTAATAGTATTACATTTGTGCCCAGAAGCTAATTTTCTACATAAACATGGATGTGCAGATTTATAGTAATAAAGCCTCAAATTTGCAAATTTATGGAATATCGTTGCACAATTTCAAGGAACGTACATTTACAAGAAGTGACAAAAAGCTAAAGTGGGAGATGTAATTAAAACAATCACTATGATATAAACTATAGAAAATGTAGAACCAGATGAAGAATCTGTGGTTTCTGAGTGTTTTTCAGGAGAAGAAATGAAGAGAACCAGTTTTGATGCTCACAACTTAATATGTTTCAAACACAGTCAGTCTCAGTGTCATTGTGGATGTAAACGAATGTTAAAGATAGTCAGATCAGAGCAGAAGAAGAAGAGGAAATCTGTCCTGGAGTTACTGATGTTGGATTCTGGCATGAGTTGGTGCGTGCAACTTCACTGGAACTATGAGTATTTCTCTCTCTAATTATCTGTGTTTTCATAGGCTGTAATTATTATGACTAAGTGAAGTAAATTGTAGGCAGGCCCGAGTGTGTGTGTGTGTCTGTTTGTGTGGTCACAGCTGCAGGTCATTGTCTGCACCTGTGTCTCGTCTGAGTCCGATACTATTTAATGTTGGAGTGGTCAGCAGCTCAGTGCCGGACCACGTCATGTGACGACCAATCTAGTTACCTTACCTGTCTTGCAGAATAAAGTTTTGTACCATAATCAGGTAGAGTATTCAGAGTAAAACAAACTATTACATTTCAGACTGCGAGTGATTGGTCGCGTTTGGAGACCATCTTTTGTCTGAGTGCGAGTAAATTTAAACATCACTCGTGCTAAAGCGAACGGCAACACTTCTGTAATGTAAACATGACTTGAGGAGTTATAATATATGTTCATGTGAGTGAGGTCATTTAGAGACATTTGGGATTGAGAACCTGCTGCAGACATGAAGAAAAAAAACTGCTGCTGACATGATCCTGTAGAAACCAGGTGCTTTCGGCCAATCACAGCGAGTAATATATATTACTCGCTGTGATTGGCTGAAGACGCCTGATTTCTACAGGATACGATTGGCTGAAGCAAGGCCGCCTTTGTGTTACAATCTCGCTTTGAATGCGGAGGGGCGGCAATTTTACAACTGAGATCTTTATATACAGTCACTGGCTGAGAGGGACACTATCATGGCGAAGAGGACGATAGATTGTTTTTCAGGCCAGCTCGTGATCAAACACGCAATCAGAAGAATCTGAAATACCCGCCTCCAGCACAGTGAAAAAACCCAGACATGAGTGGATGTTGGAGTTCAGGTGGCTGAGGTATGACTCATGTAACGGTACAACGTCTGTATAGCTGTTACTGTGGTCCTCAACACGCTGGGAAACCTGCAGAGGAACCAGGGACTTCCCACGATACCCTCGTAAAACACTGCAGTAGTATACGGCACAAACAGGTATGTCAGTGAGAACGCATTCCCACTTACAAAGACATTTGTCCATCAACAGCAGTCTATTGATTCATCAGAGGAGGCTAAAATGATCATTAAATTAAATACAGCCTATTACATAACCAAGGCAGAACTACCATTTATAAATTTCAAGTGACAAGTGGAGCTAACGATCATGGATGGCATGAAGTTTAACGCAACATACTGCATTTTTTTGTTATTGCAAATATTAACAATTCAAAGTCAAAAATAAATTGGCAGTTGTTGTTAACTTGTTTTTCTTTTATGTACATTTCACATTTGGTCCATTTAGTGCATCTTGTGGCGCCACTAACAGACAGTAGATTTTTTCGGGTTGTGGTTGGCCATGCCGATGCCTCTGGGTGTGCCCCTAAAGTTTGGAAAATGCCCCTAGAAATTTCAGGTCAGGGGCTACAGTGCCCCTTGGAAAAATGTTAGTCTGGAGCCTTGTGTTACTATAATAGGGTTTAAAATGCATGTGTATGATACTTGACATGTACCAACCACCTAAACATTGTTACAGACAAAAAATGCTGCATGTTTTATCGTAGGAATAGCGTTTGCTAATGGCAATGCCATCCCAAAGCAGGCAAATGTTTCCTGCCACAAAGGAGAACAAGCAAAAATAGGGTTTAGGAACAAAACAAAGACCCCATACTGTTAACCAGGCCTCCAGTCAGATCGAGCATTCATTGGAGAAACTCTAATCTGGTCCACAGATGCTTCACCTCACAGGACTCAAAGAACCTGCTTCCATTGTATGTGTGGCTAACATTACACATCAACTCACATGTGATTGGGTCAAACTGTACTGAAAGGAAGAATGGGATAGAAACCATAGAGATGTTCAAAGACAAACTGCAGTTTTGGATTTTTCCAAACATATCCAGGCATTATCTTATTATATTTTCTGTTTTTTAACATTTCTAATCTTACTATAATGATTTATTACATCAGACATACCTGAATAACTGAATGACCTGAACAAAAGAGACAATTGAAATGGGGTCAAATATTTCACAATATGTCTGAACACTGGGATGATTTTGCAGTTCTCATCATTTGATTTGGCCTCTCAGCTGTACACTACAGTCCCAGTGTGCCAGAAAGGCCACTGATCTGTTTGACTGAGGCTTTTGATGGGCATGAGATCTGGGGGTGGGGGGGGGGACAAAGGTTTGTGCCTAGGCCAGTACACTTAATCGGCATGGAAAGACCCGATATGTGCACTAAACCCTGAGGACTCTGTTACCACCTCACTTTCCATTTTGGCTGCTTTTGAAGAGGTTTTTATTAAATACCTTGGCACAAAAAGAGATGCAGTCTCTGACAAGGTAGATCAAAAATGGCTGAAGTAAATGTGTGAGGAGAGAACCCTCCACCATGTTCCCATGTTTTTGAATAGGCAGTGCCAGCTGTGGCCTGTGCAGATTCCAACCCTCTTGTTGTCTAACAGGGAGGCTGCTGACAGATGGCCGTAACAGTCAGGCAGTCTGTCAAACACATGCAGGGGGAGGCTGTGGATGCTTGCCTTTGGCTGGGCCAGAAAATCTGCCTGAAAACAGTTTGGATAAATGTTCTTTTAGAGCAGAAATGTAGCTTTTATTGCTGAATTTACATGGAATTTATAAGCCACTATAAAGAACTCAGAGAGCACAGTCCTCTACCAAACCACTTAGTTCCCCCATATTAGGATCTACACCAAAAATGAACCTGTATTTTTTTACCAAGCATCTGGAGCATTTATTGTGGCTTTACATGCAGATATGTTAAAACAGCTTCTATCTCACAATGATGAAGAATCTGGATCCCCCCAAAATCTACTCACCTTTTCTAAAAATGTTATCAAAATCCACCCAGAACTTTTAGAATTATCTTGCTAACTAACAGACAAACAAACCTTGATTAAAAAAAAAACAGAAAAACACCAACCTGATGAAATTAACCTAAAAAAAATCAATTCTTTTACCTGGAAGGTCCCATTGCAATAGACAACAGCTGGGATCAAACCATCAACACCTGGACTGGCAGTCAGTCGCTCTTCCACAGCCAGTTGGTTGTTTATGTAATCTTATTTTCAGAATAATAGAAGCAGCAAAACACAAACATAAAAGTAATTGGTACTTTGTTGAACTTTGTGGTTTTACTGACAGCCCCCTTCTGACAACCACGTGTTTAAAACTTTTACACAGACCATTTTACAGTTTTTGTCAATAAAGTTTGATGCAGTTTAAAGGGACTTAAGGCAAGATTTGTGAAAAACTACACATGCATTTCCAGTTTATTCAATGCTAATGGGTCATGAAGCATTAAAAACCCAAAATAACGAGGCCATCCGCATATATGTCTGTTGCCTTGGAAACGCTGTGTGCTACATAATGCGCTGCAGTTCGACGTCTGAATTTCCCGCGCAGTTGTAGGGATGTGACGTAAATTGACGCTGCATGCGCGTTGCCGACAGCTCTTGAACAGGAAGTACATGGCCGCCGTGGACTTGGATTCAAACACTGAAGGTATACTTATGGATGTTTCTGCAGCCAGCAAACGACCTGCATCCACTCTCACCCCCCAAAAAAGTGGCACCACGAAGAAAAAAAAGACTTTATCAGCGGCATCTCGTGAGTCTAAAAAAAAATATGACCGAAGCCGGGCAGGCACCCGCATAAATATTGGATATGCGTTGGGTTCATGGAGGGAACTTCAGCTGCATTTGGGAGTGAAAACGGATGCTGACATGGCTCATTTCCTTGTGACCAGGTGAGAAAACATTATAGGTCGTGTTTAGAGCCTGATACAGTATGAAAATGATGAGATCAAATCAAATAACAGAGTGGAGAGACCTGACGTGAAGTATGTTAGCCTCCCCGGTGCAGTGCTGTGAAGACAAACAGTCTGTAAAGTGTCTGTGCGCGCTCCCGTGCCGGCTTGGCTGGTGGCTGCAGTTAGCCACAGCGCCTGTCGCGGCAGCACTGAGTCAGATTTTGTAAAGCTGCCTTAAGTTCCTTTAAATCTGTGGCTCTTTATGTGATAGAGCTGATATCATTTATTTGGAGAAAAGTATGAATCTCTTTGCTCTGTTACAAAATGCATTTACATCATGATAAATAACTTCATCATCATATACGTACTTTAAGTTGACAAAGTGAAACCGGCTCATTTAGTGTTGTAGTAATAACTGTTACCTCTGGATCTGATACAGACGACCAGATTTAAACACAATTCTGTTTCTAACTTAGTTGGGATGTTCATCAGTGAGTATTTCTTTCACTCTGTCATAGTTTTAGTCCATCAGCTTCTTTTTTCTGTTTATGCCAACATTTGTTTTTAACGGGGTTTTTCCTGGTCGGGTGAGTCATTGTCTTAAACCAATTGCTCAAACACTGATTAATTTTTCTGCCTTTTTTATTTTGTAGTTTTTTCTGTTGTACAAACTCTATTTTCAAGGCAATTTATTTTAGCTTTCTGCCTGGATATGTTTCAGATTTGTTCTAAATTCTGTAACACATCCGTCTATTAATTAATTTTTTTAATAACTTTTCGCTCTTGTGCAGGTTCATGGGGGGGGGGGTGACAGCTCATTAAAGCCTACAAATATATTGTTTAACTGATGAGTTACTTACATATTTGAACTTGTACTGGATTAATTAAAAAATCAGAACACTATTTCTTTTTTTTTGCCTTTGCTTGATTTGGAAGAATTAAATGTTAAACTTTAGCAGCAGAGACCACCGTCTGCCTTTTACAGACATGTTGATGAATAAGATTTAGAGAATTTTGAATAGAATCGTGGGAAGAGTTGCTGCTGAAGACGTGAGATACAGAGACTCAGAGTGGGGTTCCAGAATACTGGAATACTTAAACCAACTTCTGACCCACAAAAGGTTGTTTTTTCAGTATTGAATCAATATCTTTGGCAAATGTTGTTGTGATTACTACAAATGTAAGAAGAGTTTGCATGGGATGACCAGCACCTGAAACTCTGGATGGTTTCATTTGAAATGATGGATGGATGTTAGAGAAGCTGCTCCAATACAGAACAAATAGGATGAGGAATGTTGATATGTTCTGGATTTTAAACAAATTTGTCAAAAACATTTGTTAAATCACATTTTGCAGTTAGTCTCACAGTTTATGTAAGAAAAGAAGGAATCTGGAGCAAACATGATTATTGAGAGGACAATAATCAACCTAGATGAAAGGTCTCTATGTTTTACTTCTCCAGAGTGTGGACGAAAGCTAACAAGTAGAAAAAATAAAAATATCTGAAAGTAAAACATGTGGGTGTCTGCAGGATTTGAGATGAGAATCTCAAGACACTAAACATGATAAAGCAGGTTAATGGGAACATACAGTATATTCTTCTATATATATTCTATATATATCAGCTGATCAAGAAGTTGACAGACCTGCAACTGGATTCTGGACTTTCTAACAGACAGACCACAAGTGGTGGGAATGGGAGGACTTGTGTCTGATAAGCTCACAATCAACCCAGGATCACCACAAGGCTGCTGCCTCCGCCCCAAACTCTTCACCCTGTACACCTATGATTGTGTCTCCACCCAGGACAACGCCATCGGTGACGACGACACCACCATCCACCACCAGATTGGAACTTTTCAAAGAGATAATTACCTCCAGCAAGGAGATAATGTTTTCATTGGGGTTTGTTTGTTTGTCTGTCTGTCAGCAGGATAACTAAAAAAACTTAAGGATGGATTTTGACGAAATTTCCAGGAAAGATCAGAAATGACTTGAGGAACAATCGATTAGATTTTGGGGGTGATCCAGATTACCGTCTGGATCCAGGATTTTTTTTAAGGATATGGACATAGTACTTTCTACAGTATGTCCAAGTGCTGCTTGATGGAGGTCTGCATGAGGCGAATGGTGGTCACACCACCAGATACTGACTGGTTTTCTGAGTCCCCAGACACCCCCCCCCCCCTCCCAATAACTATGTGCTAAAGCCTATCTTATGACTCTTTTGGATACAGGATAACATGAAACAATAATCTGGAACCACAGTGGCTTCAAGTTTTGTATTGTGTCCTCAGGTCTAGATTTTTCTATAAGTCGATGGTTGACGAGCACATTCACCTCAAACAGTGATGTGGCTTGCCCGACAGTCTGCAGCTGGAGAAAGCAGCAAAGGTCCTTCTTTGACACCATCATGCCTGCTTGCTCCAGTGTCCTGGTCTCTGAGTCTCACACCTGTCTTCTATAATGATAATTAACTACAGCTGCCTTCACTTGGTAATCAACCTCCTCTATTGCTCTGAGTTTGACTGACTCTTTGGTAGTTCTTTCTGTTTCCTGCCTAGTTGCTAACTCAGCTTCTCACCTTCTGAGTTATTATTATATACAGTATGTATATTTATTATATGAGGGGAAACTCTCGTCCTCGAGGGCAACTATCCTGCATGTTTTAGATGTTTTCCTGATTCAAGTCCTCATCATGATCTTTGAATTGGTGACCTATGGTAATCACTTGTCGTTCATTGGATTTGCTTATATTTTTTTCCAAAGTATTCTAGACAAACTGTCTGGCTCTACAGGTTCTTGACATTTATTTTACTGTTGCACCATGAATCATTATTTAGAATTCTGACCCGGCTAATCATTTACACATTTAACTCAGTGGTCAAGGACAAACTTCTAGATGGTTCAGAGCAGCTGTTTATTCTATCTTAATTAAGTATTCTACAGCGTGGCTAAACTTTTGTGTCAAGATTTACAGTTATCAACAATTTAATTGTTTCATAAAATGGTCATTATTGAATTCTTGCTTCAAAGTGAATATATCATGGAATAGATCCTTGAACACTAATGTTTGTATGACCACAAGTTCTTGGATGTTAGCGGTTATGCTAGTAATTTTGCATTTATATATGAGCGGTAACAGCCCAGTCTACGTTATAGGTGTAAATAATGATATTAACCATCTGCATGTGTAATATTATCATTAAAATACTATTGACTATGTGTGGAATTAGTTAAAAGCAAAGATCAAAAGATGATTCTAATTATCCCAAATGTATTTAACAGTAATACTAACCCTTTTAATATTATGGCATTCCCACACCTACTCAACTAGACTACAGGGCTGTTAAATCCTTTTTAATATTTATTTTAAAACATCTATTAAAAACATTTTTCTTGACAGTTTAGCTGTACATGTGAATGAGTGCATGAAGCTATCATTGAGCTAATATCATGCACTTACCCTCATGTTGGAGTCAGGAAGATCCAGTAAGTCATCTCTGTAAAGTTGTTGTAACGTTGGTTTTCTTCTTGTAACTGAGTTGTACAGTCATGACATCTGATGTGATTTGCACTGATTGTTTTTGTTTTGCATGTCTTACAGGTTTGTTGTTACACGTATGATAAAGCAGAGAAAAATGTTCTCTGAAGTGCTTTATCTGTTTTTATTTTTATATGCATTTCTTTTTGTGGCATTGAGCTGTCTTTGTTAAGAGTCTTTAAAAACTAGGCCACAGAAGGCAGACCTAACCGCTACTGAGTTCAGCTGTCTGGTTTAAGGGGGTGAGGTTGGGGGGGGGGGGGGTATTAAGGGGTGTGGCTATATTTAACTCCACTCAAATTTCCCTTTCTATGCAAATATGATGAAAAATCTAACTGGAGGATGTATTTAATCAAAAAAGTTTATTAAAACACTAATTCAGTGATTTAGAATGTGTTGCAATGAATCTTTAAAACAAAAAGACCTGGTTCTTATTATATTGTGGTTATGGGTGCAGCCAGCATCACCTGGTGTAACAAGGGGTCATCACGTTAGTGTTAAAACAAAGTGGAAAACAGATTTTTAAGTCTTTGACTGCACATACAGTGAAGATGAGTCCAATTTTCAACACTAAAGAAATACTCAGTAAAGTCAAACATCAGGATTTCACTTTTTAATTTAAGGGGAAATATTTGTAAAAAGATCTTTCTGATGCTTTTTTTAAGGAGGATCTTTGGTTACCTTAAATGGCAGCTCCTTTGTCTCAACGACTTTTTCTTCTTTCTACATTTAAGTCCAAATTTCTTCCTTTCTCTCACCACTTCTTTCTTACTTCCTTCTTTTATTCTGTTTACTTTGACTGGGCAGGTGGACGTCTCTCACTGCCACAATGGTTCTCAGACAAAAAAAAAGATCTCAGTCATGGCAGTAGAGGTATTTGATGACCAGATTAGTGGGTATTAGTCTCAGCAGCATTCAGTCAGACATACACAGGGACCAACAGTTTGAGCCCTCCAAAGTTGCCTCTCTTTTTCTTTCTCTTGACCCTCAGTTGAATGGAGGCCGGGGTTACATGGTCATTGGAGGTCAGTCCAGGAGGCCAGCCTGTCCCGGTTCGCCTCCGTGGGCCTGTCACGGTAAGTTATTCTGTCAGAGGGTAGACTTGTTTTACAAAGAAAGTGCAACTACAGAAGGTGGGAAGTGTAATAGAGAGGAGAATGAGGAGGGAGGGTAGGGTGCAGAGGAACACAGAAAGGAAAGGGGTGGGGGGTACGCTTGGCAAAGGGGGGCTTAACTATGGCTCATGATGGCACTGTGATTTGTTGCAGTGGCAGTGTTGATAAAAAGGAGAGTACAATGTCACAGTTCAGAGCTGGTGAAGTAGGAGAGTTCACTGTTAGAGTGGATATGAGAATGAGGTGGGGGCTTTAATGAGCGATGCAGAACTTCTTTCCTTCACATCACAACACTGAAAAAAATGACCAGAATACCTTCATGTATTCTATATTTTTAAGCCAAAATCCTCTAAATGTTGTTAGAAGTGTTTTTATCTCACAGTGGAATTCACAGACGTCAGAGTTTTATAAACTGATATTTCTGAATTCATAATAACTGAATCATTGTTTGGAGTTTTTAGATATGTTAGATTACTCACTCTATTTCTCTCCTCTTACCATTATGCATTTCTCTTTTCTAATCGCCACATGCCTCCAACCCTTTACTGTTGTCTGTGTTTAAATCCTTTCTCCTTCTCATTTATCTCCTCTTCTTTCTGGATGGATAAGGGATAAAGAGGGTGTTGTGGGGTTGTTTTTGCTTAGCCAGCCATCTTGTCTCTGCTGGTGTTCGGCTGGCACTCTTCCACAGCCATCACCCACCATTCTCCTCCCATAGTCACCACTGTTCAAGACTCTGTAATGGATGATAGGGCAGATCCGGGTGGCCTACAGTGCCTCTGAAAGTGGAACCACTCACACCGGAGCCCATTGCTGTGGAAACAAGTGAAGCTCCTTTAGAGTAGCTGGTGAAGAGCCATTTGATTTGGCCCCTAGTTGTTAACTGCCTGTGAGTGTGTGGTCTCTCTTCGATCCTGGATGTTCAATGGCCCTTGTATCTCAACCAGTTAAATGGGAAGTTCTAAAAAAAAACTCCAAAAAGTTTACATTAAAAGGCCATCAATAAAAGGCCTGCATGGAGGACACAGGCTGGACAAAGCTCTCAGCAGTGAAAGGGCTGAAGATCTAAGCAGGTGGATGTGAAGATACTTTAGACAGATGTTGGTGTGTTTAAAAGAAATCAATGGGACTCAAAAAGGTTTTCAAGGATTTACAGAACATTTACATTTTAGGTATTAGTCTGAGCCCCTTATCCAGATCAGCATCCGCTGAGTTCAAGAAGAGAGCACTTAAAATCCTCCAAGCTTACAGTCGCAGGGGGTCAAGCTGTTCCCCATGTTAGGACTGCAGAGTAGATGGAGGCAAAACAAGAGACCAATTAAACCAAAGACACAATCATATATTGATATTTTTGATTAGTTTTTTATCTAAAAGAATACATCAGTGTCATAACTAGGGCTGGGGCATGTCATACCTTTCACTGTAATAACAGTACAATGTTGAGGAATGTTAAGAATAAGAAATATTGCAACAGAATATGGGTAAAACGTGCACCTTTGTTTTCATCTGATCATTCGCACATGGGGGAGGAAGGATGGCGGCGACAGAGAAGGAAGAGGGTGAAAGCGGTTCATTGACTGACAGATGAACCAGAGTTGGTTTGTAAAAAGGTGAAACTTCCATGTGGAACTCGTTTGGTTTTACACTGATACACAACAAAGCACCATTAGTTTCAGAACCTGCAAGTGGATTGATGCAACGATGGAAGGAAACACAACAAACTTGTTGTGAAGTTGAAAGTATGTTGTCTCATCAGTCAATATGTTATCGCAAATTTTCAAATTTATATCGTGATAAATATTTTTCTCCATAAAGTCTTGCTCTAGTTGTAACTTTTAAAGAGTCCCTTCCATTAAAAACAGTGTTTCTGAGGTTTCTGTTGAATATTTTAGCTCCACAGGTGTTCTTACCTTCATAGTGGGTGAAAACAGGTCAACAACTTCTCTTTCAGTTTTAATCTCTCAAACTACGCAGGTGGTGATAAAACCCGAGTTCTCCTGAGTTCTAACGGCCTGTATCTGTTTCATCACAACTCCTTTGTTCGTTAGTATTCATCAGCTCCTGCAGTTGAAACCATGCCTAGCATGCTGCTGGCTAAAAGCTGTTAGCATAAGACCTAGCATGCTACTAGCTAAAAGCTGTTAGCATAAGACGTAGCAAACAGGAAGAGAGAATGTCTGACATTGCCATGTGCAGCGGGGCAGGAAACAGTATACCTTGCTCTCATAGGCTAGTTTGTTAGCCAATCAGAGTCCAGCAAATTAAAATAATGAATATTAATGAGTTGCAGCCCGAAGCCTGACAAATCTTGACACAAATATATTGAAAGGTCTGTTAATCAGTGTTTCCTAACGTTTTTTAGATATAAAATGTTTCATATTACTGGTTAGAAAGTCATGCAACGTGTGTGAAATGGCCTCTTTGCAATATAGAGCGTGATAATACTTGATTTGTTTTATTTTTTTTATTTCAGTTAGACCTTCACCTCTATATTTTTCTTTTCAGTCCTGCCCTCTAACAGGGTTTGGCATCTGATTTTCAAAAATGAATCGTTTTTTTTCCGTGTTTTTCAGCATTTGTGTATTTGTAAACGAATTACTAGTTTTGTTGTAATGTTCTGCATATTGTTAGGGAGTAATATTAATTCCTTGCAAATGGCTTAAAGTTGTTTGGAGATGGTCTTGTATTCTTTATCTTTAACACGAAGATCTAAAATCTTCTCTGAGCTCCTCGGACAGCTCTTGTCTTTGCTTTGTCTGGTCCATGTTCAGTGTGGTGCACACGGTGATATGAAACTACCTCAGAACCTGTTTGTTTCTTTAAACTGACTGAATCTTTGATGAAAGGCTTGAAGGCACCTGCAATACAAATTAAGGTTAAACATTTAGTTTAAAACATTATTATAATATAATTAGCTGTAATGAGACACATCTGTCTGCTGCATCCAAATGTTTAAATGTGTTTTTATTTGCTGCTTCCTAGTTTGATCCAGTTTGATAATGACTGTCGTGTCAGCTATCATTAGTTATCAGTGTAAGAGAAGAGAAATGTGTCAAGGTTAAAGAAGGACAAAAACTAAAATCTATAATTCCCCGTGTCCCACACCCTGCCACTATTTCCAATTAGGTCATCCCTCAAAATAGTCATGCATCCCCACTGCGCTGTCACAAACTGTGTGGCTGTTAATGAGTCATGATGGTGGGTTAATTATGTTGGCACTGAAGCAGTGTGGCGCCTGCACGCAGGTGAAAATGCTGTTAGTTTTTGGCTGCAGGTTCAACCCTACTGGAGCTGGTCCTGCTGCCACCTGCAGATGTAATGCTGGCAGGGTGGGAGGGTCAGGTGCAGCAGATTGAGAATGTCTGCACCAAAAACTTGTTTATGGTTTTTTGATAGAGCTGATTTTTAGATTTGCTTTGACTCAAGAAGTTGCACTTTATGTCAGTAACAGGAGGCTTCGAGACGTAAGGATAATAATTCTTTCTGTCATCATCTCTGACAAGGAAATATTAAAGTATTAATTTTTCATCAAGTGCATTGACACACTGAAAAAGGTCTGAATTTTTTCTGCCCATGTGTGCATGACATGTTCCGTATGTGTAAATGTGACTGTAAGTAAATATGTGCAGTTTGTGCATTTATTGTGTGATTTTACTTTTTTAACCATATACTTGTTTAAATGCAGAGGATGAATCTTGTAAAATAAAATAGAAATAAAAAAGTAATTTTGAATTAACATAAAGATTTTGTAAGTGATGTTCAGCTTTTCACAGCAAGCCACTGTATCTGAAATGCAGAGTGTTATTTACTGTATTTGACATTATTTATTACATTTTGTTACCTTCAGCAGATAGTTTACAATCTAATGTAGTAATAATTTTATAATATTTTTATATAGTAGAATTTAGTTTTATTCCAGGCTACAGGGTTCTTTCAGGTAAATATTAATGCACTGATGAATCTGATAAGTTATAGCTGATTTATTTATAATATAATTAGAACTTATTCCAACAGTCTTGACTGAATAAATTTAGAAACTTTGTCCTTGCTACATCTAGTGATTTTCCATTTTCTCAGGGAAGAGTTTTAATTCATATTATAATCATCTGGGGCAAAAAGTAAACATGATGTGTGTTTGATACAGAATATATTTTTCACAGGAAGTCTTTTCATATGGTTCCAATGATCCTAACAAACCACTGCCAACATGTTATAAACAATCTTTGGATCCTTTCCTATAGACTCCTTAATGCAGCCTTGTAAGAATCTAGTGTTTGTGACTCATTTGGAACTTCGTGACCAGGTTGGTGGTCTTATCCTGCGCACAGTACATGGTCATCAAGGACAATTTACTTTTATTCACTTCTAAAATTGTAGAAAACTGCATGTTTTTACAAGTACATCAAATAAATCACAACAAAAAACTGAACTTCCACCATCAAAATGTATCAACAACCAGAGGATCTTTATAACAACTACAAATTGTCATGAGTTGCACATGGGGTTTCATTCGTGCACCTTGCAACGATACCTTTCATAAGATGGTTGTCAGTAAACCAAAGGAAGGTTCTAACATACAACAATAAATCATATTCTCAAGAATTCATCAAATTACTCGTGCGGCAGGTGTAACAACTTCCTGTAAGAAACAGTGCTGCTTCCGTGAATGTTCATGATCTCTAGATTTCGTAGGAAATGGGAGATTCATACAAACTCATCGTCCGTATGGATCATTGTTACCGGGGTTTAACCTGACATGTTATCTTTCTGAGGCTGTTGGCAAAATGGACTCAATTTCTGTTTTTAGTAATATTTGTAAACATTTCTGATTTTTCACAAAGCTTAAATAATCCTCAAACATGATTTCAATGTTCTCTCTCTTTTTTGTTATTTTTTGAGCTTGTTTCACCACCATTAGTGTGTTTGCTCAGTGTTTACTGCCTGTTACTAGTTGGCCGCCTGCAAATGTTCCATGACTGAAATACTGCACTAATCCTCAGGTTCATTCAATAAATGGTCTTCTAACGATCCTGACATAAGGATTTTCTTACTAAACTTAATCATGAACTGAAAAAGAAAAACAAAATGGGAAGTAAGACTAGACGTATAAGGGGCCTTTATATTCACTCACTTCCTCTTTCATTGTTTTTCCTTGGAGATGTAGAGTTGGCGCTCTCCTATCTACTCAGCTCCAGAGTTTAATTAAGTCGTTAAGCTTTTCTTGGGGCCTCTGACAAGCAGTTTTGTCACCTTGTATACGGTTAGAGTAGAAACACGTCTGTTGGAACTAAAACGTCTCTGGTTGGAAGACACTTTATAAATGAAGAGATCTGGGTTAAACAAGAAGCCATGTCATTGCATGAACTATAGTTTATTTGCTGTTTATTTATTCATTCTCTATATCAGTTTGTACTGTACTGCTAAGATAATAATAATAATAATAATAATAATAATAATAATAATAATAATAATAATAATAATAATAATAATAATAATAATAACAATAATAATAGATTGGATCTATACAACACTTGACAGTGAATCTATTGTTTATTCACACGCTCAGTCACACTGGTGGTGTTAAACAACACTGCTGCCCTGGGGCAGGCTGACGGACACCAGGCTGCCACATCAGCCTCTCTGACCCCCAACAACATTCATACATAGTCAAGGTGGGTAAAATGTCTTGTCCAGCTAATTTTCTGATTATTGGATGACTTGGTGATTTAAGGTGACCTGTGATGCAGTTATATAATAAACATAAGAAACTTTTAATTGGAGCAAATGAGGCTCTTTTAATTATATGACATTTATGGTATGACTGACATGGACTGACCTAATAACCAGATCAAGTGCCCCCCCCCCCCACACACACACTCATAACACACAAGTGTAATTTTTGGGTACATTGTGTGGATTTACGGACAGACTGTACTGAGATATCATGAATGATACTCTGGTGTCTTACAAACCACATATCTGTAATAGGCATTGCTTCCTACTGTTTGGTGTCATGTTAAATCTACAATACAGAGTGGATGAGAACAATTAATTATTCTAATTGATTATGTTGAAGTTACAGGGTGATTCTACTCTTCAGATTGTATCCAGGTATTAGTGGTATTTCAGTTGTGGAAGCTGAATCTGATTTGATTTCCTAAAGAGGCCATTTTACACTAATTTCATGACTTTGTGGTTATTTCTTAAGTATTAACCAGTAATATGAAACATTTTATATCTAAAAAACGTCAGGAAACACTGATTAACAGACCTTTCAATCTGTCTGCATCAAAATTCAGCTCCTTCCGTCAGGCCTCGAGCAGCAACTTGTTCATATTCATTATTCTGATTGGCTAATAAACTAGCCTATGAGAGCAAGGTATACTGTTTCCTGCCCTGCTGTGCATGGTAACGTCAGACGTAGTCTCTTCCTGTTTGTTACGTCTTATGCTAACAGCTTTTAGCCAGCAGCATGCTAGGTGTTATGCTAACAGCTTTTAGCCAGCAGCATGCTAGGTGTGGTTTCAACTGCAGGAGCTGATGAATACTAACGAACAAAGGAGTTGTGATGAAACAGATACAGGCCGTTAGAACTCGGGAGAACTCGGGTTTTATCACCACCTGCGTAGTTTGAGAGATTAAAACTGAAAGAGAAGTTGTTGACCTGTTTTCACCCACTATGAAGGTAAGAACACCTGTGGAGCTAAAATATTCAACACAAACCTCAGAAACACTGTTTTTAATAGAAGGGAATCTTTAAGATAGACACCATGTGGAGACAGTTTGTCTAAACAATAGTTACTTGCACATCATGAGAAATGGTTTTAGAAGCTTATTTAATTTGGAGATTAATTTTCTACTGATTGATGCGAACAAGAACCAATTGCAACAAATGGTTCATTTCTTTAATTTCTTGCTGCATTCAGTGACTCACTAATGACAAAAGTGTGAATTAAATATAACATTCGAGTTGTTTGAGTTAAGCGGTTTCTCTTTCGGTTTGCTTTAAACGCCTGGCTGCTTGTAAACGCGCTCTACTACTACTACTACTACTACTACTACTACTACTACTACTACTACTGTCATTTAGCAGACGCTTTTATCAAAAGCGACTTACATTGAGAGAACATACAAGCAAGAAATCAAAGAGAAGGAAACAATATAAGGAGGCGGACTGTTTGGAGTCCAGTTGCAGTTGCAGTCGCTCTGTGAGTGGGAGCTTTTTGTTTAAACATCCCACTTGTACTCTGGTGTTTGGAGCCTCTGGCTGTCGAGCTGATTGTTGGGCAGACAAACAGATGAGAGACACGTTTATGGCTTCAGTTTCACACTTTGCTAGAGTTGGATGGAGTTGCTGATGCTAGAAATAGTCAACTTTCTACAGACTTTTAAATGTGATGTTATTAAACAACAGAGATGCTGAAATACAGTATTAAAAATACACTAAAACAATATTTTATTTGTTATAATTGTAGCTATTTTTCTTCTTTTCCCAACAGAAGTGCTTCCGTCTCCTTTTGTTTACTCACAGCTTCACACAGTCAACATCATTAGTGGGTTTTCCTGCTGTTTAAGTTATTATTTCTATCACTGACAGCTTGAACATTACAAATAAGAGTTTTGCACACTTGAAATTCAGATATGAAAATGTAATTTGTGACAGATGGAACTTGATGTTTGTGTCACTGCTTCCTTTTGGATGTGCTCTTCTTCATTTAGAAGGAAGCTCCTTCTTCCCTACTCATCATCAGTTCTCCTTGCTTCCTTACCTAGACGAACACATGAGTCTCTCTCTCTCTCCTACAGGATTTATAAACTCTGTAGATAAACCAAAGCTGTTTCTACCATTTAAAAATAAAAGACAAAAAGGAAACCTGATCAGTGAGCAGAGTTTAAGCAACCTGAGGGTCTCTGTTTGTCATGATGCCTTTACTTCCTCACAGTTTGAGCTCCTTTTGTTGTTTTTGTAGTAGTTTGGATGGTTTTTAAGGACAGTGGATGTTTTTATCCAATGCCTGCAGCACAGACAAATAAAAGCACTTTGATTTCTTCTTGGCAGTCTTAGAGAGGAGCTTTTATGGAGAACTAGATGTGTACCCTGTAAATTTTGCTGGAGCACTTTGATGAATCACTATCTGCTGTTGGGGGCAAACAGAAGTCAGCTCTGATTCAACCCCACAGCAGATTCATTTTTGCTACTCTAGAATTCAAGTAGCTATTCGTTGGCTTCTAAATCCTCAAGGTGGATTTTTGCACCATTTTATTTGTGATTGTGAGCTGTGGAACAATTTTCTATATTTAAACCTTTCAGTAAAACGCTGGATTTCTCATACAATTCAGCTTTAATACAGTTTGTACATATTTCATCCCTACAGTGTTTGCTCTCTTTCTATTGCTGCTGCAATTTTTTGTTTATTTCTAAAAATGCAACAGCTTCTTAATCTATATTGATCTTTAAATTACATTTTTTAATAAAACAGTCAAACTTCTGAACACTGGTCAACATTATGTTTATCACCATTTTAATATGTTGAATTTACTTTAGCAACTTTCATATTTTCTGTAAATAGACCTTACTGAATAGACAACTTGCAAATACACTATATAGAACATTATTTGACAATGAATCAGCTTTCTTTTGCACAATCATAAAGGTGTCGAATCCGAACAATAACTGAAAACAGAGACAGTCAAACCTGTAATAATAATCACAGGAACATATAAACACACCTGGAAACATGAAACATGCTTCTGTATCAGCTAAATTCAACAACATCATTAGCTACATTTACATGGGCACATTTAATCTGAATAAACGCTCAATCAGAACAAAAAGACATCATGTAAACATGTCAATCAGAATGTTTTGATCCGATGCAGCCTGATCCGAAAGAAATTTACTTCCAATCGAGAGGGGTGGTTTTGTCCGATCTTCATTCAGATAGACGTGCATGTATACACCCATTCGGAAAGAAAGGGTGAAAAGAGCCCACTGCGCATGCGTACAGCTTCAGCATGACGTCTTTCTGCTTTCGCAGACTCAAGTAGAAAACATAGTGGGAGGTAAACAGAAGTGGTCTGCTGGTGCAGTCATCCTGTCATCCTGCTCTCCTCTCCTGTGGTGGAGGAGCAGTAGTAATATGTATTCAGCCTCTAGCTTGGTTAATGCGACCAGTAAAAACCCAAACATAAAGGTAATCACCTGCAGAAGGTCCATATTGGGGATAACGTGAGTCAGATCGAGCACACGATGGGGCGGGAAAGACGTGCAGAAAGGACGGAGTTTGTAAGACAACTCGCTGTGCGCATGCTCAACTCATTTAACCTGATTGAGTGCTTGGTGCATGTGTACTCATGGCATGATCAGATCATTTCAGTTAGTGTCCATGTAAACAGGGATTTGGGAATTCAGATCGACCAAGATTTTAATCAGATTGGGGAAATTTGGCGCATGTAAACGTAGCTATAGTCTTTATTAAAAAAGGAAACTGAGGTCTTATAACTCTATTATAGATTCTCTGTTTTCCTTTCATGTCTTCTTAAACACAAAGTTTGTAAAATCATCATTAAAATAAATCCTTTGACCCTTAAATTGAATGAGTTTATTTCTACCTGCAGCACTTTTTGTTTCACAGCATATGATTAAAGTTGAACCTGAAGGGTTGAGTGACGACCGTCCCACCTCTTCTTTCTGTGTTTGTTTGTCTCTTTCCTGTCTTCTCAGACCCCAGGTGGGTCGAGGCAGAATCATCTGCTGGTTTTATTTGACTTGTTTCTGGAATGTGCCTTGAAATGGCCTTCATTATTAAAAGGACACAATATTTGTGTCATCAGTCACTTCCTGTTTTTCATTAAAGAGCAACTCGCCCTCAAAACAGTTTTTTTCTGCTAATAAACTGTATTAGTGGGTCTTTAATGCAAATTTCAGTTTCTGGACATTTTTTGACATTTATATGTAAACTTGTTAAATTCTACATTTTTTGGTCTAAAAACGTCTTAGTGCTGCCCTCTTAGGGTTGAAAGGTGGTTATTGCATTTGAAATTTTGTGATTGGCTAAAAGCGGTTCATGTCCACGTCATCATCGTCTCTAAGACACGCCTCCTGGAGTATAAAACCATCTCGCCCCCGCCCGCCCGTTTTGTCCAGCTTCTCACCAAAGAGCTTCACACAGGGATTTAGAGCAACTGGCTGAAAACTACGACAAACAGAATAACTAATATCATTAAAATAATAATTAAATCAGGGTAAATACTTCACTGCAGTGGTTGTGATTGTGTGGATGTGATTTATAGAAGTTATATTCTCATCATGCTCGGTTTACCTCTCTTCAACACGGCAGAGTCACACTGAAGCTAATCTAAACACGGAGAAGTGCTACAATCTGTCAATCACAGCTTAGGCCCGCCTCTTAAAGTAACAGCTTCTTCAGCATTATTTAAAAAGGCAGTTAGAAGGCAGGAAGATAATTTAGAGGGGGTGAGTTGCTCTTTAATCAGTCCCTGAAATCAATCATGGTATTTGAGATACAGTTTGAGAACTTCTCTTGAAGTCTGTCTGTCTGTCTGTCTGTCTGTCTGTCTGTCTGTCTGTCTGTCTGTCTGTCTGTCTGTCTGTCTGTCTGTCTGTCGTGTAGGTTTATATTACTCTTTACAATTTAGTATGATGAATTTAAATGATAGAAATTTAGTTTCGTATTTGTGATGTCACACATAAGACGTATGACCTACACACTAGGACTTGTTTGTGGTGTCTTCATTAGATAGATGTATCGATTGATTAGTTTTTAAATACTCCTGTCTCACACTGAGCATCAACTATTAACATGTTAGTTTGGTTGATCCAGTGCTGTTTAATAAGTTTTATTATTAGTCTGTTTAAGACTTTAAGACATGGTTACAGTTTCATCTGTGCTTCGTTTCAGCACCCCTTCAGTCAAATATGTTCCCACGGCTATGTATAGTGACCTTCTTTAATTACAGTAATGTCCATACTGGGTATTTGTTCTGCAGAACTGTGCTGATTGTTATTTATGATTGCACCTCTATGATAAAACAGTCTAAAAATAAAAGAATAGAAGTGAAGGAATGAAGGAGTGTTTAATGTGGTTGGACAACTGAAACATGCTGTGAATGTATCACCACACGATCTCTGGAATAAATGAAGGTCCAGACCACTCAGATTACTCTGAGTCTTAGCAGTTAGTATTAAACACGCTACGTCCTCTTTGGCATTAGGAGGAGAAGGGCAGGGATTCGCTTGGTTGACTGGGGTGACAGAGGGGAGTGGTGGGTTGTTACACATTCTGGTGTGGGCACCAGTTCTCACCCCAAAAGCCTGGGGATATCCAAGCTCTCCCAGGGCTCAGTTAATCCTCTTATTCAACGTCCGGCTGGAGGCTGTAGTGCTCCCAGATTTGGGTGCAGAGCATGCTACTTTCCTCTGAATGGACACACTGACACAGTTGTGGCTTTTTCTCTCAGTACAGGCGCTGTGGAAGAGTTCTCCGTAAACTATTCTACACATTTACTAGTAGAACATGACCATGTGACCTGCACCCCATCAACAAGCACCTTCCTGTTCTCATTTCCTTCTTTCTGTTCATTTTAAATCAGCTTTTCTTTTCTTGTTCTTGGTTATTCAAGGAGATTTTTTAGTTATTGTCACAGAAAAGAGGCAACAAACACTAGTCTTACTGTTTTGACTGATGATCATTGTTGCCTCTAAATTCTTGTCTTAAACGATTTCCTGAGAGTAAAATTCTGAGGAAATAAATGAAACAGTTATAGAACTTGTTGGCCTATTATTGGGGTATTTATCATTTTCTCTCCATCCTCCTCTTTTGCACCACCTGCTGCAACATTTTTTAGCACAATAATTTAATATGCATACATTTTTTTTCACAAATATTTTCTTATTTCCAACTTGCAGACTGAAAATAGTCCAGTGATGCCCCTCCCCCCAAGTATATATAGTTTATGAGAGTAAAAAAACATTTATGGCACAAATCTCACCCTAACCAAGTAATTTGTTCAGGGGGAAACACTCATATTTTTAACACTTTTTAATGTTTAGTGTCATTCAGCTGATTATTATTATTATGGAATTTTCACTTGCTGGTATTTTTTATGCACGAGTGTCTATCAGATGGTGAATGATACTGGAAGAACTCAAACCGGGTTCAGACGACTGCTCTGGACTCTAATAACGTAACAAGATGAATACAGCTGGTAGGCCCCTAAAAGCTTTCAGCATATCTGAGGATATATAAAACTTTGGGTTGGGTTCATATAAGTTTTTACAGAAGAAGAAAATGTTTTCCACTTCTGTGTCAGAGTCAGGGACACGCCAAACTCACCAGGTGTTTTCTTTGTAGTCATTTTCACAAAAGATTTCCTGCTCATCTCATGTGTCAGGTATTGTTACCTCACCGTTGTGGTCTGCAGGTTTTGATGTGTTGATGCCAGACAAATCCTGTTTGTCTTTCAGAATAAAGAGGAGATGACAGAAAAAAAGCTGATGGTCTCAGACTGAAAGGGAGACTTTACCAACAGTTTCTATTTTCACTGGTGTTTTTGTTGGACTCTGGAAACGTTAATACAATAAATACATTTCAGATATCTCCAATTAAATGTTAATTCCAAGATATGTGACTATTAAAATATAAAATTACTTTTAGTATAATAAATATTTATTTTTATTTTATAGGCGGGATATAACAACAGATTTAGGAAACCCTCATATTCAACTCTGCTGCTCGAACCACAAAACACCTAAAAATGTGACTCTGTTTAAAAGAGAAGAAAAACAGCGTCTCCAATAGAATGGGATCAGTTATCAAAAAACATCATTACAGTAAATAAATAATTGTTGAAATTTCTTACTCTTTGTATAAAATTTTTGGAAAATAAATGTATCTTTATTATATTTATTAGAGCTGTGTTTTCCAGTCCTGGACCTCAAGGCACTCTACCCTGCATGTTTATATGTATCCCAACTACAACACACCATTTAAAGGACTGGATTACCCCCAATCCCTGTTATTTACTCATTAATTTAAAACAGCTGTAATTTGCTGATCTCTTATCTTAACACTTAACTTAAATTGATAAAGTTAGAAATGGGAAATTTTAGCTTTAATCATGAATTCTTTGCTGACCAGTTGTTGGTTGTTTTAGGCTTCTTGCAGCTGCTGACACTTCAGAATCAGAATTATTATAATTTAAAGGGACAACAATTAAATAGTCAAGAATTTGAAAGAATGAGTAAAGATATTTCAGTTATTAGAAGATGCAGATATTTTTTAACGGAGGAAAATGCCAGATTGATTTTATGGTCGTCTTCCAATAAAGAAGATAGTGTTAAGATTCAACTGACCCAGAATAGAGCTGCTAGACTTGCATTAAGTTGTTTAATAAGGGAGAATGTTATTTATTATTTAGATTATTATTATTATTTAGATTATTATGGCTAACAGTAGAGCAGAGTAGACTCAGTAGAGGGTTAGTACCTTTACCCCACTATTAGCATGACGCTTGATTTGATTTAAATGGAAATCTGCTGCTCCTCCATCACATCATCACTGGATAAGGGACGTCATGCAAAATGTTAAACTGGTAAAAATCAGATGTTCCCTCAACGGCTCCATCAACAAATTCCACATAACATGTGACCCTTTGATATGTAAACAATCTACCTGGCTTGGATCTGGATCTTTGAGTATTCTTATATAGACTCATCCTGTAAAAACAAGTGCATCATCAAATTAACTCCATCTTCTGTTATTTATTTATTTTTCTTCTTCCATGTTTGTCCTCATGTCTTGTTTGTTGTTGTTCTTTTTTTTCCTCTTTCTCTCGTTCTTGATGTTTGTCTGGTTGTTTGTAAAATAATGTTTACATTTTCTGTAAGAGAATTAAAAACTACAAATACAGTGTTAAAAAAAGAAAGTGAATGAGATGTTGTAACTCAGTGGTTCTCCAGAGAGTCATTCTAGAGGGTTCTAGATGTAGACATGAAGGTTCTCCTGTAGAGGGTTCTAGATGTAGACATGAAGGTTCTCCTGTAGAGGGTTCTAGATGTAGACATGAAGGTTCTCCTGTAGAGGGTTCTATATGGACAGGAAGGATCTCCTGTAGAGGGTTCTATATGGACGGGAAGGATCTCCTGTAGAGGGTTCTAGATGTAGACATGAAGGTTCTCCTGTAGAGGGTTCTAGATGTAGACATGAAGGTTCTCCTGTAGAGGGTTCTAGATGTGGACATGAAGGTTCTCCTGTAGAGGGTTCTAGATGTAGACATGAAGGTTCTCCTGTAGAGGGTTCTATATGGACAGGAAGGATCTCCTGTTGAGGGTTCTAGCTGTAGACAGGAAGGATCTCCTGTTGAGGGTTCTAGATGTGGACAGGAAGGATCTCCTGTAGAGGGTTCTAGCTGTGGACAGGAAGGATCTCCTGTTGAGGGTTCTAGATGTGGACAGGAAGGATCTCCTGTAGAGGGTTCTAGCTGTAGACAGGAAGGATCTCCTGTAGAAGGTTCTAGCTGTAGACAGGAAGGATCTCCTGTAGAGGGTTCTAGCTGTAGACTACTACTACTACTACTACTACTACTACTACTACTGTCATTTAGCAGACGCTTTTATCCAAAGCGACTTACATTGAGAGAACATACAAGCAAGAAATCAAAGAGAAGGAAACAATATAAGGAGGCGGACTGTTTGGAGTCCAGTTTAATTCTGACGCTGATACATCAAGTGTATCAATTTTTTTTTTTTTTTTAGTGAGAGATAAATTCTCAAATCGATATCATAAATCATAAATCACTCCTACATTAAGACTGAAAGTGTTCTTTAAAGAGGTGAGTCTTAAGTCTGCTCTTAAAAGTAGCTGCAGACTCTGAGGATCGGACCGAGTTTGGTAGGTCATTCCACCATCGGGGGACAACAGAGGAGAAGAGTTTGGAACATGATCTCATGCCACGTTGTGGTGGAAGCGCTAGGCGTCTTTCAGCGGCTGAGCGTAGCTGACGCGTGGGAATGTAGGTTTGGATGAAGGAGTGAAGGTAAGTAGGAGCTGTGTGTGTTAGAGTCTGGTAAGCCAGAAGCAGAGCTTTGTATTTGATGTGTGCTGCAACTGGAAGCCAGTGCAGAGAAATGAGCAGCGGAGTGACATGAGCCCTCTTGGGCTGGTTGAAGACCAGACGCGCTGCTGCGTTCTGAATCATCTGCAGAGGTTTAACCGAGGACGCCGGAAGACCGGCCAGCAAAGAGTTGCAGTAGTCGATCCGGGACAAGACCAGGGCCTGGACCAGAAGCTGTGTGGTGTGGTCTGTCAGGACGGCTCTGATTTTCCTGATGTTGTAAAGCGCGAATCGACATGAGCGAGCTACGGAGTTAACCTGCTCCTTGAAGGACAGCTGGTTGTCCAGTATGACACCAAGGTTTCTGGCGGAGGTTTTGGGGAACAGCGTGATGGAGTCAAGCTGCACGCTTATCTGAGGAGGTAAGGAGTTACTGGCAGGACAGACAATGAGGTCAGTTTTGGACAGATTAAGCTGAAGGTGGCGATCCCTCATCCACGCCGAGATATCTGAGAGGCAGGCAGATATCCGCATTGAGACGGAGGTATCGTCTGGAGGGAACGAGAGGAGGAGCGGAGTGTCGTCAGCGTAGCAATGGTATGAGAAGCCATGGGAGCGAATGATCTCGCCTAATGAGGTGGTGTATAAAGAGAAGAGGAGAGGACCAAGGACCGAGCCCTGCGGGACACCCGTCGCCAACTCATGCAGACTGGACATCTGTCCATGCCATGAGACTCTGAAAGATCTTTCCGCAAGGTACGAGGTGAACCACGAGAGGACCGGTCCCGAGATGCCAAGCTTAGATAGCGTCGAGAGGAGAATGAGGTGGTTGACGGTGTCGAAAGCAGCAGACAGGTCGAGGAGTACGAGTACTGAGGAGAGACCAGCCGATCTGGCAACCCGTAGTGACTCTGCAACTGAGAGAAGAGCGGTTTCAGTGGAATGGTCTCGCTTAAAGCCTGATTGATAAGGGTCAAGTAGGTCATTGTCATGGAGGAACTGTGAGACTTAAGTGAAAACGGCTCGCTCTAGGATCTTGGACATGAACGGTAGGAGCGAGACTGGCCGGTAGTTTCCTACCTGGGCCGGGTCGAGCGACGGTTTTTTCAGCAGCGGAGTGACAGTGGCTTGTTTGAAAACTGAAGGAAAGACGCCAGTTTTCATGGAAGAGTTTATAATGTGGGTTATTTCAGGTTTGACAGCAGGAAGAATGCTCAGCAGGATATCTGTAGGAATCGGATCCAGAGGACACAGGAAGGACAGGGTTCTAGCTGTGGACAGGAAGGTTCTCCTGTAGAGGGTTCTAGCTGTGGACATGAAGGATCTCCTGTAGAGGGTTCTAGCTGTGGACGGGAAGGATCTCCTGTAGAGGGTTCTAGCTGTGGACAGGAAGGATCTCCTGTAGAGGGTTCTAGCTGTGGACAGGAAGGATCTCCTGTAGAGGGTTCTAGATGTAGACATGAAGGTTCTCCTGTAGAGGGTTCTAGCTGTGGACAGGAAGGATCTCCTGTAGAGGGTTCTAGATGTAGACAGGAAGGATCTCCTGTAGAGGGTTCTAGCTGTAGACAGGAAGGATCTCCTGTAGAGGGTTCTAGCTGTGGACAGGAAGGATCTCCTGTAGAAGGTTCTAGCTGTAGACGGGAAGGATCTCCTGTAGAGGGTTCTAGCTGTGGACAGGAAGGTTCTCCTGTAGAGGGTTCTAGCTGTGGACAGGAAGGATCTCCTGTAGAGGGTTCTAGCTGTGGACGGGAAGGATCTCCTGTAGAGGGTTCTAGCTGTGGACAGGAAGGATCTCCTGTAGAGGGTTCTAGATGTAGACAGGAAGGATCTCCTGTAGAGGGTTCTAGCTGTGGACAGGAAGGATCTCCTGTAGAGGGTTCTAGCTGTGGACAGGAAGGTTCTCCTGTAGAGGGTTCTAGCTGTGGACAGGAAGGATCTCCTGTAGAGGGTTCTAGATGTAGACATGAAGGTTCTCCTGTAGAGGGTTCTAGATGTAGACATGAAGGTTCTCCTGTAGAGGGTTCTAGCTGTGGACAGGAAGGTTCTCCTGTAGAGGGTTCTAGCTGTGGACAGGAAGGATCTCCTGTAGAGGGTTCTAGCTGTAGACAGGAAGGATCTCCTGTAGAGGGTTCTAGCTGTGGACAGGAAGGTTCTCCTGTAGAGGGTTCTAGCTGTGGACAGGAAGGATCTCCTGTAGAGGGTTCTAGATGTGGACGGGAAGGATCTCCTGTAGAAGGTTCTAGCTGTAGACGGGAAGGATCTCCTGTAGAGGGTTCTAGCTGTAACCAGGAAGGTTCGTCTGTAGAGGGTTCTAGCTGTGGACAGGAAGGACCTCCTGTAGAGGGTTCTAGCTGTGGACAGGAAGGATCTCCTGGAGAGGGTTCTAGATGTGGACGGGAAGGATCTCCTGTAGAAGGTTCTAGCTGTAGACGGGAAGGAGCTCCTGTAGAGGGTTCTAGCTGTAGACAGGAAGGATCTCCTGTAGAGGGTTCTAGATGTAGACAGGAAGGATCTCCTGTAGAGGGTTCTAGCTGTAGACAGGAAGGATCTCCTGTAGAGGGTTCTAGCTGTGGACAGGAAGGTTCTCCTGTAGAGGGTTCTAGCTGTGGACAGGAAGGATCTCCTGTAGAGGGTTCTAGCTGTGGACAGGAAGGATCTCCTGTAGAGGGTTCTAGCTGTGGACAGGAAGGATGTCCTGGAGAGGGTTCTAGCTGTAGACAGGAAGGTTCTCAGGTAGAGGGTTCTAGCTGTGGACAGGAAGGATCGCCTGTAGAGGGTTCTAGATGTGGACAGGAAGGATCTCCTGTAGAGGGTTCTAGCTGTGGACAGGAAGGATCTCCTGTAGAGGGTTCTAGCTGTGGACAGGAAGGTTCTCCTGTAGAGGGTTCTAGCTGTGGACAGGAAGGATCTCCTGTAGAGGGTTCTAGCTGTGGACAGGAAGGATCTCCTGTAGAGGGTTCTAGATGTAGACAGGAAGGTCCTCCTGTAGAGGGTTCTAGATGTAGACATGAAGGTTCTCCTGTAGAGGGTTCTAGCTGTGGACAGGAAGGATCTCCTGTAGAGGGTTCTAGCTGTAGACAGGAAGGATCTCCTGTAGAGGGTTCTAGCTGTGGACAGGAAGGTTCTCCTGTAGAGGGTTCTAGCTGTGGACAGGAAGGATCTCCTGTAGAGGGTTCTAGCTGTGGACAGGAAGGATCTCCTGTAGAGGGTTCTAGATGTAGACATGAAGGTTCTCCTGTAGAGGGTTCTAGCTGTGGACAGGAAGGATCTCCTGTAGAGGGTTCTAGATGTGGACAGGAAGGATCTCCTGTAGAGGGTTCTAGATGTAGACATGAAGGTTCTCCTGTAGAGGGTTCTAGCTGTGGACAGAAAAGATATCCTGTAGAGGGTTCTAGCTGTGGACAGGAAAGATCTCCGGTAGAGGGTTCTAGCGGTGGACAGGAAGGATCTCCTGTAGAGGGTTCTAGATGGGACGGGAAGGATCTCCTGTAGAAGGTTCTAGCTGTAGACGGGAAGGATCTCCTGTAGAGGGTTCTAGCTGTGGACAGGAAGGTTCTCCTGTAGAGGGTTCTAGCTGCGGACAGGAAGGATCTCCTGTAGAGGGTTCTAGCTGTAGACAGGAAGGATCTACTGTACAGGGTTCTAGCTGTGGACAGGAAGGTTCTCCTGTAGAGGGTTCTAGATGTAGAAATGAAGGATCTCCTGTAGAGGGTTCTAGCTGTGGACAGGAAGGATCTCCTGTAGAGGGTTCTAGCTGTGGACAGGAAGGATCTCCTGTAGAGGGTTCTAGCTGTGGACAGGAAGGATCTCCTGTAGAGGGTTCTAGCTGTGGACAGGAAGGATCTCCTGTAGATGGTTCTAGCTGTAGACAGGAAGGATCTCCTGTAGAAGGTTCTAGCTGTAGACAGGAAGGATCTCCTGTAGAGGGTTCTAGCTGTGGACAGGAAGGATCTCCTGTAGAGGGTTCTAGCTGTAGACAGGAAGGATCTCCTGTAGAAGGTTCTAGCTGTAGACAGGAAGGATCTCCTGTAGAGGGTTCTAGCTGTGGACAGGAAGGTTCTCCTGTAGAGGGTTCTAGCTGTGGACATGAAGGATCTCCTGTAGAGGGTTCTAGCTGTGGACGGGAAGGATCTCCTGTAGAGGGTTCTAGATGTAGACATGAAGGTTCTCCTGTAGAGGGTTCTAGATGTAGACATGAAGGATCTCCTGTAGAGGGTTCTAGCTGTGGACAGGAAGGTTCTCCTGTAGAGGGTTCTAGCTGTGGACAGGAAGGATCTCCTGTAGAGGGTTCTAGCTGTGGACAGGAAGGATCTCCTGTAGAGGGTTCTAGCTGTGGACAGGAAGGATCTCCTGTAGAGGGTTCTACCCTTCTTGTCTCTGGGGGTGTACCCTGCACTCTCAGAAATAGAGGTACGAGACAAGTACATTTTTGTACCTATAGGTAAATTGTTCCTGCAAAAGTACAATATTGGTCTTTAAAAGGTCAAAAATGTCCCTCTGAGGGTTAAAATTGATATAAAGTACAAATTTGTACCATTTCAACTGCACCTGCAACCCTGGTCAAGGCTGGTTAATCTCCCTTTTAAGTTTCATCCATCATTTTCAATATTATGTTTCAGAATGTTGGTTTAAAACTTCAAAATGTGGCATCATTTTACTGTTTTAGTGGAAAAACTTCATAAGGTACAAAAATGGACCTGGACTACAGGGTACACCCCCAGCGACAACAATTTGTACCCTTCTTGTCGCTGGGGGTGTACCCTGTAGTCCAGGTCCATTTTTGTACCAGATGAAGTTTTTCCACTAAAACAGTAAAATTATGCCCCGTTTTGAAGTTTTAAACCAACATGTAAATCATAATATTGAAAATGATGGATGAAACTTAATAAAATTGAGATTAACCAGCCTTGACCAGGTTGCAGGTGCAGTTGAAATGGTACAAATTTGTACTTTATATCAATTTGAACACTCTAAGGAACATTTCTGACCTTTTAAAGACCAATATTGTACTTTTGCGGGAACAATTTACCAATAGGTACAAAAATGTACTTGTCTCGTACCTCTATTTCTGAGAGTGTGGTGGTTCTGGTTTCTGGTCTGGGTTCCTCCTGTTAGAATCCCTCTTGAGGTTTTCTAGGCCCCTCCCACTGGGAGGAGACTCCCTGGCAGACACAGAACTCTCAGGCCTGGAACTGCCTTCGGATGTCCCACATAGAGACAGAGAGTGTCTCTTGGGAGGGGGTGCCTACATTTCCCTCTTGAACCTTTTGTCCATGTGACCAGATCTTGAATAAAAAGAAACTAAATAGGTGGATGTTTGAAACTGTAAAGGAAAAATGTCCAAACAGCATCTTTGGTTTTGGATTTTTGCTGAAACTAAATGAATTACTGTATTTATCTTTATGGAAACAGCTGCATTTCTTGCATTTTTGATGTTCTATGGTCACAACAGTTATTGAATATTACTGAACTCTGAATGAAGAGATAAAAACTGAAAATACATTAACACACTGTCAGTGTAACACATCACAGCTGAATGAGCAGACAGGTGTTTCATGTCAAACCTGCTGTTTACACTGTCAGGTTAACATTTCCACCTGACTCCCAGCTCTCTGTTTACTCTCTGTAGTGTTCCAGCAGGATGCTGCAAGGTCATAGACATGAGATGTGAGTCATAGATCACTTCTGTACTTTAGTGTAAAAAACTTGAAAACCCAGGAATAAAATGTTGATGTGCTGCAATTAAAGATGTCTTCTTGGACCTGACATCGTTTTCTACTACAAGGGACATGAAAAGGCTGGAAATAAAGATAACACACTTCGATTTAAGATTTATGCTTTTGATAATAATCACTTTTACTTTTTAAAGTGTTTGTGGTGAAATATTTAAGCTCATGTATATTAAACATATTAAATATGAATAAATAGGACCAGTTTTTAAAAGTACTGATGTTTACTGTGGCCTTCATGTCTGTCTGTAAAATGTTGTTCTATTGGTTGTAATCCCTGATTGTGTATGGGATTAAACAAACAAACAAACAAACAAACAAGATGATTCAGTATTTCAGCAAAACTAAATATAAAAAGTTCCAAAATATCTCTAAATCCTGGTTTATTGTCTCAGACATTAAATGATTCTGTGGGACTAAAAGAGGAAGTTAACGGTGTGAATATGTGAAATCCTACTCTGCACACAGTCACACAGACTCACGTTTTTACCTCCAAAAAAAGATATTTTGTTTATTTAAAACAGTTTGTGTTTTCAGACAAAAATAAAATGATGTGCTTTGAATCAGATAAAGTTTTCAGATGTGTTAGTACATTTCTACTCCTGGATCTAAAGAAGCAGTTCTGATTTTAAAGTGGTCTGATGACTGAAAGTAGGAAAATTACAAGCACATGTTTTAAAGGAGAATATTGCTGATTAGGAAGAGATAGAGCTCGAGGATCTGTCCTGTGAACATCATCATCATTCTACAGACTGTGTAACATGTAATCCTGGATTAGACGGTGATCATCTCGGGCTTCGAGGGGAAAGAACTGCTCAGTCAGACAGAGTTATTACAATACAGCATATACTGTAAAGGAAAAAAGAAAGTCCACTCTCTTTTAGTTATAAGGTTTTACATAACAATAAAATAAAATAATCTTTACCAGAGTCTAAATTTTATTTAGAGTGTTTCTATTTTACCCAGTGATTGTTCAATTATCAGGATTTTTACCATAAACTCAAACATATGGATATTGAGGAGGTTAATAATCATACTAGTCATATAGAATACTCCAGTAATTTTTGACTTCTTTCTTGCAGCTGGAGGATACACGTACAGGAATCAGCGCAAATTCTCTGAAGACATCGACTGGTCGTATGCAGGTGAGTCTTATATGAAGAATGTCAGTGGCAAAAGCTTTTCATCCACATGCAACACATTCCTCTCCTGGAAGGTACAATAATAAGCTGTCAGTCAACAAATAATTGTAGGTTTTTACTTTTGATGCAGATTTCTTTGGGATGTCCTGAAAGAAAAGCAGCAGCTGCTGTCTAGTCCACAACTTGTCATCACATTGATTCTCACAAGTTTTCCAAACCCGTGAAAATCCATCTTGTACCGCTCCAACTAAAACCGTCTTCCTCAGTCAAAAAATGTTCGGACCAATCATGTGTTAGCATTGTGCTTTGGGGCGGGTGTTCAGGTGTGATTGGCAGCAAGTGCCCAGACAGACAGAGCAAAAAACAAACATGGCTGCTGGTGGATGTACACGTAGATGCAGATATTGAATCTGTTTTAGGACTAGAGATGATGTTTTTGGTTGAAAAATGAGCAAAGGTTAGAACTTCGTGCATTAAATCATGAAAGGCAGACACCTGCTGGTGCATCCTCCAATCAGCTTAAACTATTATACCTGATGTCCTGCCCCTTTTCAAATGCTTTCACACAGAGAAATCCCAGAAGTATGTGTAGCACTGAGTGGACAGCTGGGACTACACATAGATCAGGTTAATCACATTGTTAGTCATCTAGAAAAGAATAAATATGTACCATCTTCAATGCTGTAGAGAAAAGTGTTATCAAGCAAAAAGATCCTAAATTCAGTCTATCCTGGCAGAATTAGAAAAGTGAAATCTAAACCTTTTGTAAAGGAAAAAGATAAAAGTAAAACTTCAGATCAAATTGTTCCATCTTCCTCTGGGACTTTTTTGGGCTGTTTTTGATCCCTTTTTATCCAGATTACTTGTAACAGTGTGATTCTGTTTGGACAAGATATATTACTCTTTTTGCAAAAGTTCCAAGATAAATTTAAGAAAGATTGTTAGCCAGATTCAACCACTGTGGTTTGGCTCACAGCAAAAGATGACAGATATAAGATTGTCTACCCAGGTCCAAGGTGGGGCCACACCCCACCGACATGCTATCAGCAGTGGACGTGTACTGACAAATAAACTTTAAAGCTTTTATTCAGAAAGATGAAGTAATTCTGCCAATTTTCTTCACTCGTGTGATTGTGTTTTCCCAGCACAGCCTCTCCACAAGCTAACTTGTGTGTGTGTGTGTGTGTGTGTGTGTGTGTGTGTGTGTGTGTGTGTGAGGGTGAGTACTGTATGTTCATGCGTTTGTGTGTGTACAAAGAGTGCTTATGGGGTTCTGCTGTCAACCACAACAACTGCCATACCACAGCTGTTGTAATGGCTGATAAAGCTGCTCCACTTAAAATGGACAACTGAAATTCCTAAAATCATATAGAGTTTCAAATAAAAATGAGTAGTTGAAACCAAATAACTGGTCAGGCTCTAAATAAGACACCGTTAGGTCTTGGTTATAGACCTTGGATGATTATTTTGTCATCAAGTAATTAATAAATCTGACAGGGACATTTCGCAAATCAACTTTCTACATAATAGAAAAGTTAATTCTCTCCATGCCTTTATCTTAAATCGTCCAATTATTAGATAAAATCTAAAGTTCTTCAGGGTGCAGATCTAGAAAGAGGCTCAGCTTCTGCTTCATTACCCATCAAGCACCTGTACAGCAACCCCACAGCACTGTGGTCACCTAATATCACTGCAGCCTCACTAAGAGCTGCTGAAGTCACCATGGCCTTTGACCAGGTTGTCACTGCCATTGACATGCCATGTTTCTGTTCCTGAGCCAGATTTGAACTGAAGCAGTGTGTCTTGTTTCATTCCTGTTGCTCAGCCAAAGGAGGTCCAGAGTGATGCCTCAAAGCCATGTTCCTGTTCCAAAGCCACTAAGAGCTGCTGCATACACCCAACTGCTACCATTGCCAAGCTATGTTTCTGTTAAAGAACCAGAAGGGGTTCCCTTAACAGAGCCAAAGAGTGTACGGAGCAACGTATCTCAGCTCCTCATCCCACTGGACTTCTCTTATTGACTGATCTGGTGCCTCCAGGAGTCATGGTGCTGCCTCCAGGAGTCATGGTGCCATGGGTCAGCTGCCTCCAGGAGTCATGGTGCTGCCTCCAGGAGTCATGGTGCCTGGGGTCAGCTGCCTCCAGGAGTCATGGTGCCTGGGGTCAGCTGCCTCCAGGAGTCATGGTGCCTGGGGTCAGCTGCATCCAGGAGTCATGGTGCCTGGGGTCAGCTGCCTCCAGGAGTCATGGTGCCTGGGGGCAGCTGCCTCCAGGAGTCATGGTGCCTGGGTCAGCTGCCTCCAGGAGTCATGCTGCTGCCTCCAGGAGTCATGGTGCTGCCTCCAGGAGTCATGGTGCCTGGGGTCAGCTGCCTCCAGGAGTCATGGTGCTGCCTCCAGGAGTCATGGTGCCTGGGGTCAGCTGCATCCAGGAGTCATGGTGCCTGGGGTCAGCTGCATCCAGGAGTCATGGTGCCTGGGGTCAGCTGCATCCAGGAGTCATGGTGCTGCCTCCAGGAGTCATGGTGCCAGGGGTCAGCTGCCTCCAGGAGTCATGGTGCTGCCTCCAGGAGTCATGGTGCCTGGGGTCAGCTGCCTCCAGGAGTCATGGTGCCTGGGGTCAGCTGCCTCCAGGAGTCATGGTGCCTGGGGTCAGCTGCATCCAGGAGTCATGGTGCCTGGGGTCAGCTGCCTCCAGGAGTCATGGTGCCTGGGGTCAGCTGCCTCCAGGAGTCATGGTGCCTGGGGTCAGCTGCCTCCAGGAGTCATGGTGCCTGGGGTCAGCTGCCTCCAGGAGTCATGGTGCCTGGGGTCAACTGCCTCCAGGAGTCGTGATGCCAGGGGTCAGCTGCCTCCAGGAGTCATGGTGCCGTGGGTCAGCTGCCTCCAGGAGGCATGGTGCTGCCTCCAGGAGTCATGGTGCCATGGGTCAGCTGCCTCCAGGAGTCATGGTGCTGCCTCCAGGAGTCATGGTGCCTGGGGTCAGCTGCCTCCAGGAGTCATGGTGCCTGGGGTCAGCTGCATCCAGGAGTCATGGTGCCTGGGGTCAGCTGCCTCCAGGAGTCATGGTGCCTGGGGTCAGCTGCCTCCAGGAGTCATGGTGCCTGGGGTCAGCTGCCTCCAGGAGTCATGGTGCTGCCTCCAGGAGTCATGGTGCCTGGGGTCCGCTGCCTCCAGGAGTCATGGTGCCAGGGGTCAGCTGCATCCAGGAGTCATGGTG
>SSNP01000070.1:2458727-2481824 GCA_006937955.1 Pachypanchax playfairii
TGGTGCTGCCTCCAGGAGTCATGGTGCCATGGGTCAGCTGCCTCCAGGAGTCATGGTGCTGCCTCCAGGCGTCATGGTGCCTGGGGTCAGCTGCCTCCAGGAGTCATGGTGCTGCCTCCAGGAGTCATGGTGCCTGGGGTCAGCTGCCTCCAGGAGTCATGGTGCTGCCTCCAGGAGTCATGGTGCCTGGGGGCAGCTGCCTCCAGGAGGCATGGTGCCGGGGGTCAGCTGCATCCAGGAGTCATGGTGCCTGGGGTCAGCTGCATCCAGGAGGCATGGTGCCTGGGGTCAGCTGCCTCCAGGAGTCGTGATGCCATGGGGCAGCTGCCTCCAGGAGTCATGGTGCTGCCTCCGGAGTCATGGTGCTGCCTCCAGGAGTCATGGTGCCTGGGGTCAGCTGCCTCCAGGAGTCATGGTGCCTGGGGTCAGCTGCCTCCAGGAGTCATGGCGCCTGGGGTCAGCTGCATCCAGGAGTCATGGTGCCTGGGGTCAGCTGCCTCCAGGAGTCATGGTGCCATGGGTCAGCTGCCTCCAGGAGTCATGGTGCCTGGGGTCAGCTGCCTCCAGGAGTCATGGTGCCTGGGGTCCGCTGCCTCCAGGAGTCATGGTGCCGGGGTCAGCTGCCTCCAGGAGTCATGGTGCCATGGGTCAGCTGCATCCAGGAGTCATGGTGCTGCCTCCAGGAGTCATGGTGCCATGGGTCAGCTGCCTCCAGGAGTCATGGTGCCTGGGGTCAGCTGCCTCCAGGAGTCATGGTGCCTGGGGTCAGCTGCCTCCAGGAGTCATGGTGCCTGGGGTCAACTGCCTCCAGGAGTCATGGTGCCATGGGTCAGCTGCATCCAGGAGTCATGGTGCTGCCTCCAGGAGTCATGGTGCCATGACTCCTGCCTCCAGGAGTCATGGCGCCTGGGGTCAGCTGCATCCAGGAGGCATGGTGCCTGGGGTCAGCTGCCGCCAGGAGTCATGGGGCCTGGGGTCAGCTGCCTCCAGGAGTCATGGTGCCTGGGGTCAGCTGCCTCCAGGAGACATGGTGCCTGGGGTCAGCTGCCTCCAGGAGTCATGGTGCCTGGGGTCAGCTGCCTCCAGGAGTCATGGTGCCATGGGTCAGCTGCATCCAGGAGTCATGGTGCTGCCTCCAGGAGGCATGGTGCCTGGGGTCAGCTGCCTCCAGGAGACATGGTGCCTGGGGTCAGCTGCCTCCAGGAGTCATGGTGCCTGGGGTCAGCTGCCTCCAGGAGTCATGGTGCCATGGGTCAGCTGCATCCAGGAGTCATGGTGCTGCCTCCAGGAGTCATGGTGCCATGGGTCAGCTGCATCCAGGAGTCATGGTGCCTGGGGTCAGCTGCCTCCAGGAGTCATGGTGCCTGGGGTCAGCTGCATCCAGGAGTCAGGGTGCCTGGGGTCAGCTGCCTCCAGGAGTCATGATGCCATGGGGCAGCTGCCTCCAGGAGTCATGGTGCTGCCTCCAGGAGTCATGGTGCCTGGGGTCAGCTGCCTCCAGGAGTCATGGTGCCTGGGGTCAGCTGCATCCAGGAGTCATGGTGCCTGGGGTCAGCTGCCTCCAGGAGTCATGGTGCCTGGGGTCAGCTGCATCCAGGAGTCATGGTGCCTGGGGTCAACTGCCTCCAGGAGTCATGGTGCTGCCTCCAGGAGTCATGGTGCTGCCTCCAGGAGTCATGGTGCCTGGGGTCAGCTGCCTCCAGGAGTCATGGTGCTGCCTCCAGGAGTCATGGTGCCTGGGGTCAGCTGCCTCCAGGAGTCATGGTGCCATGGGTCAGCTGCATCCAGGAGTCATGGTGCTGCCTCCAGGAGTCATGGTGCCTGGGGTCAGCTGCCTCCAGGAGTCATGGCGCCTGGGGTCAGCTGCATCCAGGAGTCATGGTGCCTGGGGTGAGCTGCCTCCAGGAGTCATGGTGCTGCCTCCAGGAGTCATGGTGCTGCCTCCAGGAGTCATGGTGCCTGGGGTCAGCTGCCTCCAGGAGTCATGGTGCCTGGGGTCAGCTGCCTCCAGGAGTCATGGTGCCATGGGTCAGCTGCATCCAGGAGTCATGGTGCTGCCTCCAGGAGTCATGGTGCCATGGGTCAGCTGCCTCCAGGAGTCATGGTGCTGCCTCCAGGAGTCATGGTGCCTGGGGTCAGCTGCCTCCAGGAGTCATGGCGCCTGGGGCAGCTGCATCCAGGAGTCATGGTGCCTGGGGTCAGCTGCCTCCAGGAGTCATGGTGCCTGGGGTCAGCTGCATCCAGGAGTCATGGTGCCTGGGGTCAACTGCCTCCAGGAGTCATGGTGCTGCCTCCAGGAGTCATGGTGCTGCCTCCAGGAGTCATGGTGCCTGGGGTCAGCTGCCTCCAGGAGTCATGGTGCCTGGGGTCAGCTGCATCCAGGAGTCATGGTGCCTGGGGTCAACTGCCTCCAGGAGTCGTGATGCCATGGGTCAGCTGCCTCCAGGAGTCATGGTGCTGCCTCCAGGAGTCATGGTGCCTGGGGTCAGCTGCCTCCAGGAGTCATGGTGCCTGGGGTCAGCTGCCTCCAGGAGTCATGGTGCCTGGGGTCAGCTGCCTCCAGGAGTCATGGTGCCTGGGGTCAGCTGCATCCAGGAGTCGTGATGCCGTGGGCAGCTGCCTCCAGGAGTCATGGTGCCTGGGGTCAGCTGCCTCCAGGAGTCATGGTGCTGCCTCCAGGAGTCATGGTGCCGGGGGTCAGCTGCCTCCAGGAGTCATGGTGCCTGGGGTCAGCTGCCTCCAGGAGTCATGGTGCCTGGGGTCAGCTGCATCCAGGAGTCATGGTGCCTGGGGTCAGCTGCCTCCAGGAGTCATGGAGCTGCCTCCAGGAGTCATGGTGCCTGGGGTCAGCTGCCTCCAGGAGTCATGGTGCTGCATCCAGGAGTCATGGTGCCTGGGGTCAGCTGCCTCCAGGAGTCATGGTGCCTGGGGTCAGCTGCCTCCAGGAGTCATGGTGCCTGGGGTCAGCTGCCTCCAGGAGTCATGGTGCTGCCTCCAGGAGTCATGGTGCCTGCCTCCAGGAGTCATGGTGCCTGGGGTCAGCTGCCTCCAGGAGTCATGGTGCCTGGGGTCAGCTGCCTCCAGGAGTCATGGTGCCTGGGGTCAGCTGCCTCCAGGAGTCATGGTGCCATGGGTCAGCTGCCTCCAGGAGTCATGGAGCTGCCTCCAGGAGTCATGGTGCCTGGGGTCAGCTGCCTCCAGGAGTCATGGTGCCTGGGGTCAGCTGCATCCAGGAGTCATGGTGCCTGGGGTCAGCTGCCTCCAGGAGTCATGGTGCCTGGGGTCGGCTGCCTCCAGGAGTCATGGTGCTGCCTCCAGGAGTCATGGTGCCTGGGGTCAGCTGCCTCCAGGAGTCATGGTGCCTGGGGTCAGCTGCATCCAGGAGTCATGGTGCCTGGGGTCAGCTGCCTCCAGGAGTCATGGTGCCTGGGGTCAGCTGCCTCCAGGAGTCATGGTGCCTGGGGTCAGCTGCCTCCAGGAGTCATGGCGCCTGGGGTCAGCTGCATCCAGGAGTCATTGTGCCTGGCGTGAACTGCCTCCAGGAGTCGTGATGCCATGGGGCAGCTGCCTCCAGGAGTCATGGTGCTGCCTCCAGGAGTCATGGTGCCTGGGGTCAGCTGCCTCCAGGAGTCATGGTGCCTGGGGTCAGCTGCCTCCAGGAGTCATGGTGCCTGGGGTCAGCTGCCTCCAGGAGTCATGGTGCCTGGGGTCAGCTGCCTCCAGGAGTCATGGTGCCATGGGTCAGCTGCATCCAGGAGTCATGGTGCCATGACTCCTGCCTCCAGGAGTCATGGCGCCTGGGGTCAGCTGCATCCAGGAGTCATTGTGCCTGGCGTGAACTGCCTCCAGGAGTCGTGATGCCATGGGGCAGCTGCCTCCAGGAGTCATGGTGCTGCCTCCAGGAGTCATGGTGCTGCCTCCAGGAGTCATGGTGCCTGGGGTCAGCTGCATCCAGGAGTCATTGTGCCTGGGGTCAACTGCCTCCAGGAGTCATGGTGCCTGGGGTCAGCTGCCTCCAGGAGTCATGGTGCCTGGGGTCAGCTGCCTCCAGGAGTCATGGTGTCTGGGGTCAGCTGCCTCCAGGAGTCATGGTGCCTGGGGTCAGCTGCCTCCAGGAGTCATGGTGCCATGGGTCAGCTGCCTCCAGGAGTCATGGTGCCTGGGGTCAGCTGCCTCCAGGAGTCATGGTGCCTGGGGTCCGCTGCCTCCAGGAGTCATGGTGCCTGGGGTCAGCTGCCTCCAGGAGTCATGGTGCCATGGGTCAGCTGCATCCAGGAGTCATGGTGCTGCCTCCAGGAGTCATGGTGCCATGGGTCAGCTGCCTCCAGGAGTCATGGTGCTGCCTCCAGGAGTCATGGTGCTGCCTCCAGGAGTCATGGTGCCTGGGGTCAGCTGCCTCCAGGAGTCATGGTGCTGCCTCCAGGAGTCATGGTGCCTGGGGTCAGCTGCCTCCAGGAGTCATGGTGCCTGGGGGCAGCTGCCTCCAGGAGTCATGGTGCCTGGGGTCAGCTGCATCCAGGAGTCATGGTGCCTGGGGTCAGCTGCCTCCAGGAGTCATGGTGCCTGGGGTCAGCTGCCTCCAGGAGTCATGGTGCCTGGGGTCAGCTGCATCCAGGAGTCATGGAGCTGCCTCCAGGAGTCATGGTGCCATGGGTCAGCTGCCTCCAGGAGTCATGGTGCTGCCTCCAGGAGTCATGGTGCCTGGGGCCAGCTGCCTCCAGGAGTCATGGTGCCTGCGGTCAGCTGCCTCCAGGAGTCATGGTGGCTGGGGTCAGCTGCCTCCAGGAGACATGGTGCCTGGGGTCAGCTGCCGCCAGGAGTCATGGTGCCTGGGGTCCGCTGCCTCCAGGAGTCATGGTGCCTGGGGTCAGCTGCCTCCAGGAGTCATGGTGCCATGGGTCAGCTGCATCCAGGAGTCATGGTGCCTGGGGTCAACTGCCTCCAGGAGTCATGGTGCCTGGGGTCAGCTGCCTCCAGGAGTCATGGTGCCAGGGGTCAGCTGCCTCCAGGAGTCATGGTGCCTGGGGTCAGCTGCCTCCAGGAGTCATGGTGCCATGGGTCAGCTGCCTCCAGGAGTCATGGTGCTGCCTCCAGGAGTCATGGTGCCATGGGCCAGCTGCATCCAGGAGTCATGGTGCTGCCTCCAGGAGGCATGGTGCCTGGGGTCAGCTGCCTCCCGGAGTCATGGTGCCTGGGGTCAGCTGCATCCAGGAGTCATGGTGCTGCCTCCAGGAGTCATGGTGCTGCCTCCAGGAGTCATGGTGCCTGGGGTCAGCTGCATCCAGGAGTCATGGTGCCTGGGGTCAACTGCCTCCAGGAGTCATGGTGCCTGGGGTCAGCTGCATCCAGGAGTCATGGTGCTGCCTCCAGGAGTCATGGTGCTGCCTCCAGGAGTCATGGTGCCATGGGTCAGCTGCATCCAGGAGTCATGGTGCTGCCTCCAGGAGTCAGGGTGCCTGGGGTCAGCTGCCTCCAGGAGTCATGGTGCCTGGGGTCAGCTGCATCCAGGAGTCATTGTGCCTGGGGTCAGCTGCCTCCAGGAGTCATGGTGCTGCCTCCAGGAGTCATGGTGCCTGGGGTCAGCTGCATCCAGGAGTCATGGGCTGCCTCCAGGAGTCATGGTGCTGCCTCCAGGAGTCATGGTGCCATGGGTCAGCTGCTCCAGGAGTCATGGTGCTGCCTCCAGGAGTCATGGTGCCTGGGGTCAGCTGCCTCCAGGAGTCATGGTGCCTGGGGTCAGCTGCCTCCAGGAGTCATGGTGCCTGGGGTCAGCTGCATCCAGGAGTCATGGTGCTGCCTCCAGGAGTCATGGTGCTGCCTCCAGGAGTCATGGTGCCATGGGTCAGCTGCATCCAGGAGTCATGGTGCTGCCTCCAGGAGTCATGGTGCCTGGGGTCAGCTGCCTCCAGGAGTCATGGTGCCTGGGGTCAGCTGCCTCCAGGAGTCATGGTGCCTGGGGTCAGCTGCATCCAGGAGTCATGGTGCTGCCTCCAGGAGTCATGGTGCTGCCTCCAGGAGTCATGGTGCCATGGGTCAGCTGCATCCAGGAGTCATGGTGCTGCCTCCAGGAGTCATGGTGCCTGGGGTCAGCTGCCTCCAGGAGTCATGGTGCTGCCTCCAGGAGTCATGGTGCCTGGGGTAAGCTGCCTCCAGGAGTCATGGTGCCATGGGTCAGCTGCCTCCAGGAGTCATGGTGCTGCCTCCAGGAGTCATGGTGCCTGGGGTCAGCTGCCTCCAGGAGTCATGGTGCCTGGGGTCAGCTGCCTCCAGGAGTCATGGTGCCTGGGGTCAGCTGCCTCCAGGAGACATGGTGCCTGGGGTCAGCTGCCTCCAGGAGTCATGGTGCCTGGGGTCAGCTGCCTCCAGGAGTCATGGTGCTGCCTCCAGGAGTCATGGTGCCTGGGGTGAGCTGCCTCCAGGAGTCATGGTGCCAGGGGTCAGCTGCCTCCAGGAGTCATGGTGCCTGGGGTCAGCTGCCTCCAGGAGTCATGGTGCCTGGGGTCAGCTGCCTCCAGGAGTCATGGTGCCTGGGGTCAGCTGCCTCCAGGAGTCATGGTGCCTGGGGTCAGCTGCATCCAGGAGTCATGGTGCTGCCTCCAGGAGTCATGGTGCCTGGGGTCAGCTGCCTCCAGGAGTCATGGTGCTGCCTCCAGGAGTCATGGTGCCATGGGTCAGCTGCATCCAGGAGTCATGGTGCCTGCGGTCAGCTGCCTCCAGGAGTCATGGTGCCTGGGGTCAGCTGCCTCCAGGAGACATGGTGCCTGGGGTCAGCTGCCTCCAGGAGTCATGGTGCCTGGGGTCAGCTGCCGCCAGGAGTCATGGTGCCTGGGGTCAGCTGCCTCCAGGAGTCATGGTGCTGCCTCCAGGAGTCATGGTGCCAGGGGTCAGCTGCCTCCAGGAGTCATGGTGCCATGGGTCAGCTGCATCCAGGAGTCATGGTGCTGCCTCCAGGAGTCATGGTGCCATGGGTCAGCTGCCTCCAGGAGTCATGGTGCTGCCTCCAGGAGTCATGGTGCCTGGGGTCAGCTGCCTCCAGGAGTCATGGTGCCTGGGGTCAGCTGCATCCAGGAGTCATGGTGCCTGGGGTCAGCTGCATCCAGGAGTCATGGTGCCATGGGTCAGCTGCCTCCAGGAGTCATGGTGCCTGGGGTCAGCTGCCTCCAGGAGTCATGGTGCCATGGGTCAGCTGCATCCAGGAGTCATGGTGCTGCCTCCAGGAGTCATGGTGCCTGGGGTCAGCTGCCTCCAGGAGTCATGGTGCCTGGGGTCAGCTGCATCCAGGAGTCATTGTGCCTGGGGTCAGCTGCCTCCAGGAGTCATGGTGCCATGGGTCAGCTGCATCCAGGAGTCATGGTGCTGCCTCCAGGAGTCATGGTGCCTGGGGTGAGCTGCCTCCAGGAGTCATGGTGCCTGGGTCAGCTGCATCCAGGAGTCATGGTGCTGCCTCCAGGAGTCATGGTGCCTGGGGTCAGCTGCCTCCAGGAGTCATGGTGCTGCCTCCAGGAGTCATGGTGCCTGGGGTCAGCTGCCTCCAGGAGACATGGTGCCTGGGGTCAGCTGCCTCCAGGAGTCATGGTGCCTGGGGTCAGCTGCCTCCAGGAGTCATGGTGCCTGGGGTCATGTTTTACTTGTTTTTTCATGCGTCTGTGTTTTTGCTGCCTGTTCAAGCCTAGTCATGCACAGCTGTGAGCTGGAATTATGTTCCCACGTGTATATGTATATACTTCTCACTGACTTCTCACACCATCTCTGTTGTAATCTAGTATTTCTACTGTGGACCCTTACTTTGTGGTTTTAATTCTAAATGTTTCCATTATTATGCCTTTTGGATTATACCTGTTGCAACCTACATTAGATTCTACCACAGCACCACCATTTATTGACATAGTGACTGTGTTACATCACTTTGCTCTTGTTGTGTATTCAAAATCGATCCCAGTCATCTGAGGCAGAACTACTAATTGGTTGATTTTTCTGTAAAGTGCCTTGAAATGACTTTGTTATGATCTGGCACTTTATTTATTTATAAACTTGAAACTTGAAATCTTTTTAGGGCAGTTTTGTAAAGGAATATTGCATTTATGATATCATACCAAAAATCTAACAAAAAAAGCTGTTTGTACATAATATGTAGTGTTAGCAGTACTAATTAGTACTAATAGTGTGATATTTTATTAAACTCCCCCTTGTGGATTTATAAAGTAATATCAAATTGAACTAAATGATTCCTTTATTGGATAAGAGCAAGGAGTATGCAACAGATGGGATGGCCCTCACAGAGCTCTAATCTCAACATTGTGGGATTATGTGAGGAGACAGTAAATACCAAGACTTGCTAAATCCACAAAAAAACCTGTTGTCAATTTCCTGATTCAGACCAACATTCATCGTTTAAATTCAGCATTCAATCACAAAGCCAACTTCTGCAATTTATTAGAAATTAATCAACTTAATCAAATCAACAAGGAAGCAATAAAAGCAAACATTCAAGGAAAGTTTCTTCAGTTTTTTGCTTTAAAAATCGAGTACAGTGGTTGATGTTTATATGCACGACCTCGGTGTCCAGCAGTTCTGTGCATATAAGCCTTGTGTGTATTTATCTGTCGGTGGTCATTTGGACTGTAAACACGAGTAGCAGTGTTCAGTATTTATAACTGATAATCAGAAATGATGTACAGTAGTAACACAATTACAATATATTACAGTAAATTATGTTGTGGCTATGATTCAGCCACAAACGCACGTGCGCGCGCACACACACACACACACACACACACACACACAGATGAGAGAGAGACAGTTAAGAGTTACTAATTAACCTATTTTGCACATAACTAGTCTGAGGGAGGAAACCAAAGTCTCTGAGAAAAGAAACAACACAGAAATGGATGTTCCATCCTGGTGGAGTTGGATTGTCTGTAATATTTCTGTAGGGTCCAGGTATCTTCTTACGTTACCAGTAGTGACACTGACCAGAGCTGTCCATAAGCTCAGGAACTTCTAAAGAACACATCTTTTCTCATTGGCTTTAAACAAGGTTTAATCTGATTGGTCTTATTAGTGTTTTATGTATTTTTAGAGCTTGTTATTCTGTTTTATGCTGTTTTAATGTTTCTATGTTATCCTATTATACAGCACTTAGGTCAACCATGGTTGTTTTTTAAATGTGCTTTATAAATAAACTTGACTGGGTCAAATGCAAAACTACTAAAAAACATTAAGAAAAAAAGATGAGAAGGGAGAAAAATGTCAGTTTCTTCCACATGAAAACAATTCCTTGTTGTTTTTGGGTTGTTTCATTATCTACACAGCTAACACTGATGAACACCTCCCGATACTGACCTGACCAGATAAACATCCTAAACATTTAACTGACTTGATATGATACTCTGGTCAAAAAATGTTTCTTTAACTTATTTGAACAGTGTATTTTGGGTATCTGGTGTGTTATCCTTAAAATTACTATTAGCATTTAACATGGTTCAGAAAAAGATTTATTTAAATGTTTGTTTCTTTGCATCTCCTCTAGGAACACTGAACCAAAAAAACTGGGCCAAGAAGTTTCCATCATGCAGCAGTGCCAAGCAGTCTCCCATCAACATCAATGAGAACCTGGCCCCAGTAAAGCTACAGTACCAGAAGCTGAGGTTTGAAGGATGGGATAGTCTAACAACTGACAGGACAACAATTACTAACAATGGCAAGACCGGTAAGAGCAATAAATTCATATTAACATCATGGCTTCCAATGTCAACTTTTGAACTTCTCAGAATTCCTTTATGATTCAGAAGTCCAGTATTACTTTACATTTATATAACATGATCAATTAAAGTATGTTGAATGTGCCATCTTTGGTGTTCACTGATGCAACACCAAGAGGTTCACCAGTCAGAATTATTTAAAAACTCTCTCAAATGATTGAATAAGATTTTAATCATTTGTTCCAGATATTTGTGTTACTGATCATGAAATATTGAAAAAAACAGAATTGTACTTTAGTGTCTAGGAACCACAAAGATACTCTTATTTTGAAGAAACGTAGAACTCCTGTTGTGTTTTCACTTTGGGGCTTTGATCAAAGAAAATATTCGGTTGAACGTCTGAGCTCATTTAAGCATGTCTGTTTATAATACTGATGAATGGAGTCTGTCTTTGAACTAGACTTAAAAGTAACTGAAGAAAATTACAAACTCTATTTAAATAAAATAAAGTAAGAAGAGAGAGTTATATGCGCATTGCAGAGCTGAGGAAACGTGCATTATGATGCCTGGAGTACAGTATCTATACCTGTACCTGTACGGTTAATGCTGCTTTAAAAATAAAGAATTAAGTGTGACAGTTTTCCTCTAGACATCTAAATAAAAAATATAGTGACACTATACAGAATAGAAAAAATGGGTCCAGATGATGCTTTTAGAATAAATAAGAATGGATCAAACACAAACAGATTGGAATATTTTAATGTTTAGCACATTGATGGTTTTGTAAAGAAATGACTTTGCAAACACTAACGTCACATAACATGAGGATCCAACAGAATATCTGACATTACCCAAAATCCTGTTGTGCAGAAATATGTATGTAGTACAGCAGATACTTTATATTTGTTTGAACATTTTGATTGGAGAGGATTTCTATGTCAAGTTGAACAAAATTAAATCTAAATACAACCTTTTTATTTTAATTAGTTGTCCAATTAAGTGCTTGCTGGAATATTGTGTATTAGCTTTCATCCTTTGGTTTTGTGCATTTTGCTCATCTAACATTGTCAGTGGTGTGTTATAAAAATGTTAAAATAATCTTCATCATTGTCCTTCTGTTGTTAGTGGCTGTAAATGTGGATGGAGAGTTCTATGTGAGTGGAGGGGGTCTCATATCAAACTTCAAGGTGGGGCGCATCACCTTCCACTGGGGGCGCTGCAACGCCTCTTCAGAGGGCTCAGAACACAGTCTGGATGGAGTTAAATACCCTCTAGAGGTAAGACACTTAATGCAATGACTGAGCTCAGACAGCTCATACACACAGTGAGGATAAAAATAACCTCCACATTATATTACAGTATCTCAATGATGTGCAACAATCTTTATAACAATATAGCAAATAACAGAATACATTGATCTGTGATTGCAGCATATGGACAGCAGCATTTATTAATTACTGTTTTTAATGCTACAAGGAGCCTCCAGCATCATTCTCATACAGCAGGTGATTCACAAAGTTAAATTCAAGCACCAAAGATTTACATGCAGCATTTTCCTCCCAAATCTTTGATGTAAAGTTAATGTAGTTATTGCTAAAGTTCTACGTCTCCCTCGGCCTGCATTATTCTGTCACCTTATCAGACTTTTGTTTACATTTTGTAAAAATGTAAACAAATGTCAGCAATGCAACACAGATAGCATTAGTTATTAGGGACCTCTTATTTCATTCTGTTTGTTTTTCTGTCATATCAGATGTTCCTAGCAGTTAACCTAGCGATGCCTGGGTGAGTGGTTTGTGTACCTTTTGGACTGTACACTGTTCTTGTACATTTACTGACTGAAGTAGCTGAAGTTGTTTACAGAGCCGAACATGCTGCTCTCCCTCTCAGACCTTTTCCATGTAGGAGTTATTATGTTCTCTGCATGTAGGCATGGATGAATAAAACTCAGACTGGTTACCCATGTGTAGGGTTTTGGTAGGCAGCTGTCTCAGCATCCAGCTGTCAGGCAGAACAATAAGTAAAGGTCACCAGAAAGAGACGATCCCTCAAATATGCCGACAGTCATTTACAAACTTAGAGCTGGTGTGAGTGTGAGTGGTGCAGTTCCCTAAAACATGGAGCGTACAGATGTCACAGTTCCCTGATGTTGGAACTAATGAGTACTTGAAAGCAGCCACAAATCGAAGGGTCTGATCACTTCAGATAGATTATACTAAGAAATGACTGCTGTTACCAGTTCATTTCTCATGGATAGTTTTGTAACTCCAGTAAAAACCCACACATGTACAGGCAGAACAATGCAGAGAAGTCCTGGCTGGGTTTTGAGTCCATGACCTTCTTGCTACACCACAACAATTCTACCAGCTGCACCACTGTGCAGCCTCCAAACGTTAAAAAAGTTACTGTCATAAAATATGTTCACACAAGGTTCTATCTTATAATTCAGTTTATTGACTGGAATTCCTGGAAGTTTATTTTAAGATGGCAAAATTCAAACTTAAAGTTTTCTTTTAGTTTTTTAAATATTCAAAAAAGATAAAGATGCACAAATTAGAGTCAGGAAATGGGACAGTGTGGTTGACTTGTTGTAACCAGCTTGAGACTTTTACATCTCCAACTACAGAACGAACCATGTCAACCTGCTCCGCAATAGAAGGATCTGTTTTCTCATTATCTTTATATGAAAACATCATGTTGTAAGCATGTCACATGACCTGTATGTTATGCACCATCTGATTTACTAGAATCATCTGTTCATTTCCTACAGATTAAAATATTCCACTATCATTTTATGTAGTTTATTTAACTTTTTATTTTTGACCATTTTGCTTTGCTGTTGTTGATTTTTTTAAAGGCTTTGCTTGGATCAAGACAATGATAAAGAAGTTGGCATTACACAACAGATACAAGTTAAGATTATAAATTACAGGGCTGTAATAAGCAGGCTGGTGGGAATTTAACTTGTTACATAGATGTAAAATCCAGTTTGTCAACTTTATTCTGATGTGTTCTGACAGGAAGTAGCCTATAATAATAGGTACGGACAAAAGAAACTCCACCCTCATTCAGTAAATAATGACATAGTAGAATCTGTTGTGTTGTTCTCTTGACTGAAATTATTTTAGAGCTTCTTAAAAACTTGCTTATGATTGATTTTTGTTGAAGTGGATAAACTCTGGATAGAAGGTGGACTCTTTGTCCCATGACTGTAAATAAGCTGCACTGAGAATAAGTGACGTGTTCAACCTTCTAAACCGGTTATGATGCAACCTTCAATAAAAACTATATGATTTCAAGACGCCACTTGAGGACATTCTGGTTTTCACACAAGTTGTTTTTCTCTTATAGATGCAGATCTACTGTTATGAGGCTCATCAGTTTGAGTCTTTAGATGAAGCCATCAAGGCCCGAGGGCGGATCACAGCGCTGGCTGTGTTGTTTGAGGTATGTTGAGGAGTTTCTACACCTTAAAGGCAGAGAGTTACGCTCCCTGTAATACTGACATCCCTTTGTAGGCTTGTCAATTCTGATTAAATGAATAACATTTTAATAGCACAGCTTTAGAGCAAGAAAAGAAGGATTTATTAGGAAGTGAGTTATCATTGTTACTATCTGGAGACCTGATGAAACAATTAAACATCTGCCAAGAAAATCTATCAAGAGGAACACTTGAAGTAAAAGCTTATTAATTTAAAATGGATTAACCAGAAATAAACTGCTACAAATCAGTTTTTCCTGTGGAAAGTATTTTATTTGTTGTAAATTCAGACAGCAGGAAGATGCATTACTGTGCAGGACTGTGTGCCATCAAAGGGTAAGTGGTTTGGAAGGATAATAAAAAAAACTAGTACACCACTTAACCTTTTACTATTAAAAGGAGATGGAAAATGACTGACTTCAGTTAAAGGTGTGATGACATCACTGTTTAAACTGGCGTAAAGCTATTTCATGTAGTAGATATGCCCGCATATGTTAACTCACAAAAGAATTTGATTAAAAAACTAACAGGGCGGGGGTGTACGGGCAGGTCAGAATCCTCTTCTCAGCAACACGGTTCCTTTCATTAATGATATGTGGGTCTCCCTGGCTGACTTCGCTCTGATTGGCTACAACCATTGCCCGCAGCAAGCCTTTCTTCTCGGCTCCGTCAACAGTCCAGTAATATGGCGAGTGGACGTTTACAACCGTATATGTTCGAGCCTGAAACGTCTTCTGAGGAAGACGGAGGGGTGAACACATAAAACTCAACTAATCACATGAGCGAATAAACAGTGCTGTCAGATGTTATCAATGAAAATAGATTCACAATATGGTATGATAAACCTGTTGCTCACGGACATTGTTGCTAGAGCGGCTATCACATGCTAGCATCATGAACTCTTCAGACCACGAACAAACGTTTATCAGGCAAGGCAGCATTTTATTAAATAAATAAACTTACGGGTATTGACGATGTGGTCGCCTCCTTCAGGGTTGGTAAAGAATTTTTAATTAAAATCAGTTTCTTTGACAATCCCAACTTGAATTCACCCAAGTTATGGAAGCAGTCCTCCGTGAAGTGAGCTGAACATATTTTTAAATTGAGGTTATAACTGCGTGGCACTTCTCCATAAATGAACTTCAGCCACTCTTCTCTAGTTTTTTCATCCTTCGGGAGTGAGTGTAAACTTCCAGCATGGGTTGAGCATCCTTGGACACAACAGGTCCCCGTTTGCGTAGCCATCTCTTCTCAAGAGCAGCAGCACAAGCTAGCGCAACGCAGCTACCGGTGTATGGGCTGGGGCTGGGGGTGGGGTGGGGGGTTGGACTGTTTACCTCACTGTGCACTTTTATTGGACGCTATGAAATACGTAGGATGAAATGCCACGTAGGAAAAAATGGTGCTTTCCGATTCAACCGTTTTTTAAATATGAAACAAAGCGGACCGCCCACAAACGGGAACTTTGATACTCGCTTTGGACGTTCACACGGCCTCATCAGTGCAGAACACATCATGATATACCCCAAAAACCTCAAAAAAGTGCATTTTGATGTCATAACCCCTTTAAGACATTTTCATTTTATTTGAACAACTTGGCCAGAGTCATGCATACAACTCACTTTAAATAGTTCCTTCCATTAAAAACAGTGTTTCTGAGGTTTGTGTTGAATATTTTAGCTCCACAGGTGTTCTTACCTTCATAGGGGGTGAAAACAGATCAACAACTTCTCTTTCAGTTTTAATCTCTCAAACTACGCAGGTGGTGATAAAACCCGAGTTCTCCCGAGTTCTAACGGCCTGTATCTGTTTCATCACAACTCCTTTGTTTGTTAGTATTCATCAGCTCCTGCAGTTGAAACCACACCTAGCATGCTGCTGGCTAAAAGCTATTAGCATAACGTAGCAAACAGGAAGAGAGAACGTCTGATGTTACCATGCACAGCGGGACAGGACACAGTATACCTTGCTCTCATAGGCTAGTTTGTTAGCCAATCAGAGTCCAGTAAATTAGAATAATTAATATGAACGAGCTGCTGCTCGAGGCCTGACGGGAGGAGCCGAATTTTAACGCAGATAGATTGAAAGGTCTGTTAATCAGTGTTTCCTGATGTTTTTTAGATATAAAATGTTTCATATTACTGGTTAATACTTAAGAAATAACTACAAAGTCATGAAATTTGTATAAAATTGACTCTTTAATCAGTGATTAAAGTGAATGAAAGTCAAACACATCTCTATTTGTATAAACTGTGTCTATCCTGAACCATCAGGATTCATTTCAGCTGTTGTTTTTATTGTCTGAAGTACAGGATAGATTACAAATTGACCTCAGCTTTTATGTCATTACTCCTGAATAATGTGTGGCTGAAGTGTTGCAGCTGTTACAGAAGCTTCTAGAGTGGGACAGAAAAAAGAGAAATCTGATGGAGAAGGAAACAACCTCAAACTGTTTGATGGAAGTTACATTTCAAAACAAAAGCAGATTAGCTCCAAGCTTGAATTGCTCCTAAACCTGTACCTGAAAAGATTTTAAATGAATTACAGTGACGTGCGCTTTCATGTTCAGCAGTCTGTGGCGGCCCCAGGGTGTGTGTGTGTTTGTTTTACAGCAATGAAACCAGAACCTTGAAGGCTTTCACAGCAGTATTATACTAGAACATAAATACAAGCACTGAAGATGTCAAGGAAACATGTAACATACTGATAAATGAACTAAAAGCCTCCACCATGGAACCCCAGTCCCACACACGCACGTTCACATGCACACCAGTGGCGCCACAAGGAGGTTTCAGAGCCAGATGCAGGTAGGATGTGAGGACTCTAGAGGTTAAACCAAAACACTTTATTTATGGTAAAAAAAAATAAAAAAGCTGACATGGCAGAAAAACACACTTATTGGATTCCAGTTAAACCCAAGACACAAGAAGCACGAGGAGTTTGAGGAGGACGGGATGAGATAGTCTGATCTAAGAGTATAGATTTCATAAGGGTGGTTGCTGAGAGGAGATGAGACAGAGTGAGTAGGTGAGTAGAAGAAGCCAGAAAAAACACAGAACACTGTACACTTTTTATACTTTGTGTTCAGGGCTTGACATTAACTTTTCTGTTCACCAGCCACTGTGGCTAGTGGTTTTCCAAAGTTACTAGCCACTCAGCATTTTCACTAGCCACAATTTTGTTGTTGAGAAATTGTGTTTAATATGATTAAAGCTGACTATGGCGTGGTAAAGTTTACTTGACCTACATTTACAACCTTTTTAAATGTAAATGACCCTTGTACACACTCATATCAAGACTATGTAAAAATGTTTAACACTACAGGTCATTATCAAGTATTCAGCTCAGATAAGGTTCTGTGTAAAGCTCCTTTTATATGAAAACATTTTGATAACCATTCTCGACCTGCTGTCTTCCACTTTACGTTAAACGACCTTTTCTTTTTCTTTGTCTCTCCTTCCTTCGTTTCATCTTCATGTTTTCTTTTTGTTTGCTCTTCGGGTTTCCTGACGCCTTGAATGTGCCGCCACATTATCACCCCCACTACTTCACAGCTGTTGTCCACAGGGACCGGCTGTCTAAAGTGACGTTGGTCACGAATGGACCAATGAGCAAACACTGTGCGCAGGCAGTGCTCATGGGAGTTGTAGTGTCTTAGTCTCACATTGCAATTTGTTTATTATTTCAGATGTCATTTGAGAAAACTACAATAAAAAAATGTATATAAAATTCAGCCCGCCAAAAGTGGCTAGTCGGAGTGGCTGCGTCACCCGCCACTGCTGAAATTCACCCGCATTTGGCGGGTTGGCGGGTGTTAATGTCAAGCCCTGTTTGTACTATTTGGTAAGTACAAAGTGAAAAGTACACAACGAAACAGACTAAGTATTAAAACATGGCGGAACAAAAGCTGTGATAAACACTCAGGAAGGATCAAAACAACTCAAAAAGCAGAAGATGGAGACAAAAACACAACTATCATGTTGTTTCCACTCCTCTTTGTTCAAACTCTGAGGTTGTTAACTCATCTGTAGTATTTGAAAGATAAAATTTGAGGTTAAGAATATAAAAATACATTTAAAAGCTAGAAGCTGGAGTATAATAGCAAACAGTAGATATACATCACAGGTAGTTTGTAAACTGTTTACTTTTTTCTGCCTAGAATTTTATTTTTCCTCTCCTTACAAAGATACCAATTCACAATATTTAAAGGTCATTTTTTATTGTGAAATAAAAAGTAATTATGTTTTTATTTTTGACAGACAAGCACTGAAGACAACATGGACTACGCTGCCATTATAGACAGCATCAACAGCGTGAGCAGACATGGTACAAGTTTCTTCTTCTATTCCCTCTTTTGACACTTTATTTTTTGCACGTATTTAATTTTCCTCTTTTACTGTCCAGGAAAGAGTGCAGAGGTTTTACCTTTTAGTTTGCAAGGTCTCCTGCCAAACTCCACAGAGAAATACTTCATCTATAATGGCTCCCTGACTACACCACCGTGCAGCGAGACCGTTGAGTGGATCATCTTTAAGAATAAAGTTGCTATATCTGATGAACAGGTGAGAAATTTGATTTCAGTTTGTTACATTTCAGCTAGATTCAATCGTTTGAGGTGTTTTAATTCACCAAGTCTTAAAACTGTACCAACATAGTTTAAAAGAAGGTTCATTCAAATATCTGGGAGTAGTTTGTTCAAATACGACAGATGTAAAATGTAAACGAAAAGACGGTTATACCAAAATAGCCGTCTTCCTGTGATATCTAGACTGAGGGTCCAAAATGCTTTTTTATTAATCCATAGAGGTTAGAAGTATGTACCAATGTTCACAATCCTTAATGAAAGCAGGGGGCGGGGCTGATCATTTTAAAGGTTGAAAGGTCACATGACCTCTCCACTCAGGTATGTTTAGGTCCAGACGATTCATCTTCTGATGTTTGATACTGATCTCATCCACATTGGGGATTTTATAGCAAAAATCTAAATTCATCACACTGTATAAATAAACTGACTGTGAGATCAAAGTCAGCATCATGTCAGTGTAAGACTAAGTTGTTGATCGTTATCTGACCCTGTTTAAAGTCAATATGGTAAAACAGGACAGAGAATAACATGATACTTCAGGTTCCCAGTGGGCGGGGCTAATGATATTTCAAAACATAAACATATGGTTTGGCTGTGGAACCCACGGTGTTTAATCATGAGTCAGTTGTTCAAATTCTTCTGTGGATGGTGAGAAGTCAAAGGTTTGAGGTTAAGCCACACCCACATTATACAAGTTATATAAAATCATTTCATAGCTTTTATCACCCATGCCTTGATGCTGACCATGTTTGGTTGTGATACATTCTAATCTGTAGGAGAACTGTGTGAAAATGTACTTTCTGAGGAGGCTGTTGGACTTCAGTTCTACTGGTGTGTAGAAAGTATCATACACATCTGCATTTAGCTGGTTTGGCAACTGCTCTTCAAAAAGAGAGGGCGGCCCCTGATCTCTACTACAGGTGCTTAGAGGGACAGATGCAGGACACGTCCTGCAATCACATTGTTTGTCCTCCTTCCCTCAGGCTGTGGTGCATCAGGTGGCAGAACTGATTCCTCTTGGAGCTCTGTTTGTTAACCTCTGGATGGGAAACTCTAAATGTTGGAATGTTCTATAATCAAAGTGTTTCATTGTCACAGTAAAACAAACAGGGTTTAATATATTACAAGTTATGACACTAATCACAGAGAGATGAGAATTTACTCTTGACCCCCTTATTTCTGTCATGGCAGCAGTGCAGCAGCTATATCTGGTATATAAATACCACCAGCTCTTAGGAGATGGTAATTCATGTTAAATATGTGCTTAAACAGCCCTGATCTTTGAGATTCAGGTCGTTTTAGCCCTATCACTAATTTACATAAACATGGGCGTGTTCATGCATAATACCTTGGTTGTATGTGGTCAGAGTGCACCAGCACAGAGAAATACTGTTTGGCTGGCAGTGCAGTGCAGGTGCACAACACTCTTTACACGAGCTTTGAAAATTAAATGTGCCGATTCTGTTTCTGCAAATACACGCAATGTTTTGCTGAATCTAAGGTCATTGTGTATTTGCAACAAATCTAGCCTAACCAGTAACGCCCACTTAAGACTCAGACATCAGGTTTGGAGTTTTTGTTCAAGTTTAAAAGATGCGTGACACCATTACAGTAATGTCTGTAAACAACCTCTTAGAAATGTGCTCACAGGAGTTGAAAGAAAGAATTATCATACCACGGTTCAAGAAACGCAACAGTGATGGATGGAGCAAAGAGAAAAGGCTTTTTAAGGCTGTTGTGTGTGTTTATGTGTGAGAAACAGCCTTGAGGCTAAGCATGAGTGACAGCCATACAGAGCCAGTCATCACATGAGACTAATTCTGTCTTACAAAAGGTCTCTACGGTATTTAAGCTATGGAAATAGATGCACACATACATCTGAAACCCCCACACAAGGGCTTTTCAGTATGAAACGTTTTAGCTTGTTGCTCTCTGGGGTCCAGAAAACACAAAACCAGGAGAAAGAAGGCATCACATGCGTCTACATATACCCACTTGATCCTGTGTGGATGTGGTGCCTCTCCTATGGTCACTCTTTTCTGTAAAAGCAGTTATATTCTTATTTTCATAAGATTAAAAAATAAGTGTGATTGTTTTTGAATAAAACACCAGAGATGAGATAAAGAGGAATATTGCTGGTAGTTTTTAAAACTTCAGTGTCTTTTTGGCATGTTCCATCTAGTCTGCATTCTGAACAAGTTCAGTTTGCCAAAACCTAAATCATTTTAGTAAGCTTGACTCTGTTGCTGCGTCGTGAACTTGTGTGAAACTAAAAAGAAAGTGACTCATCTGATACACGTACAGACACAAACACTAGCTTACACGACTCTTTTACAACATGATTATTTTTATTATATTAGTCTTTATGCCAGTTAGTTTCCAAAATGATTTATTTGATATTTATGTTACAAAAGTTTTGTAGCAGAGTCAGTAAAATGAATCTACTTGACAATATTTACAAGAACTTTCAGACACAGAGGACAGATGAGACTTTGTAAACTGTATATTAATAAAAGTATCTTCTCTTGATTCTGTTGATAAGGTGTGGTAAAGGTTCATCAGGTTGGACTTAGTTTTCAAACAGCTTTTTCATATTTGTTTATTAAACAGTAACATGGAGGAATCTGTTGTTTATGAGGTGAGTTTTAAATAATTTTAGAAATTGATTAATACCAAAACATTTAAAGTTTTTCCTGAAAAGTAAAAATGAAATGAGAAGTACAGCAGGATATACTTTCTTGACTATATGTTCAGTCTTTTTCTGTATGTGATGTCACACAAATTTCATGACCTGTAATCTGAAATCTTTTATATCTGAAACAACATTAGGAACAATTCCTGTCCAGCTCAGAGGAATCTGACTGATTGAAAATTTACCATGATTCAGGCCAGTGCACGTTAATAATGCGTTGGACTCAGACTGGCTAACAGTTAGCCAATGAGAGCACAGCTTCCTGTATCCTCCCACGCTACTACTACTACTACTACTACTACTACTACTACTACTACTACTACTACTACTGTCATTTAGCAGACGCTTTTATCCAAAGCGACTTACATTGAGAGAACATACAAGCAAGAAATCAAAGAGAAGGAAACAATATAAGGAGGCGGACTGTTTGGAGTCCAGTTTAATTCCGACGCTGATACATCAAGTGTATAAATTTTTTTTTTTTTTTTTTTTTTTTTAAATGAGAGATAAATTCTCAAATCGCTATCACGCTGCGCATGTGCAACAACTGTATGACTGAGTAACATACCTAATAACATCCTGCATAAAGTCAAGTTACGGGAGATTTTCAAACGGGACCAGCAGAGATGGAACTTTAATTCTGAGACCAACAATCTTCTGGACGGGGATTATAAATAGGAGGAGGTGCCTGCAGATTAGACCCGGTACTCTATCAGGAAACCATGCAGAATGGCGGCGCCTCCCCTCAGACCTCACTGCCATGTTAACTAGGAGTTCTGGGGTCTTTCCAAAAATAAACTGAAGACATTTGTCCCACAATTCTGGATTTTTCTGCAGTATGTGCATTGTGGAAGTCTGGCCGGTCCACCATGTGGTGATGTCACAATGATAGGATTTTTAAACTTGGCTGATTCCTGCACCTGTTAACCCTAACCACCTGCTTCCTTTAAGTGAAAACACATAAAACTAAAAAAAATGTTTGTTTTTAATGACAGAGCACCTTTAAACTGAGGCCTTTAGAAACCCAGATGGAATTTTTATTTTCTTGTAATTTAATTTGGATTTTGCGATCAGACCATGAGCTGAACTTCATGCGCTGTCATGTGGCGTGTTTAAACAGGACCTAAGTGGAAGATTCAGCTCAAGAGATGCAGAGTTGAACACAAAATGAAACTTTTAAGAATGTAAAAACAAAATAGTTGACAGCAAAACAGGATTACTTACAACACTGATGGAAAAACCCTGAGACACGGAATCACAGAGGAACTGACGGCAGGCACTGACTAATTAATAAAGAGACGAGTACTGATGTTGAAGGAAGGTGATTACAAAGTGGGGACATCTGTGGAGAAGTAGCAGCAGGAAAATCAAGATGATGAACAGATGAGGACAAACCAGACAGAATATGAGAACAATAGATCCAAACATATAAACCAAATAACATCAGAGACTAAAACATATAGAGATGAACTAAGATTTTAACCTAAAAACAAACTCAGAATCTCAGGCAGACAGAACGAAGCTCAGTAAACAAAACAAAAATATCTGACTATAAAGAACCCAAAAACAAATTGAAAGAGGAAACACAAAATCCCTACAAAATAAAATCACAGGAAAAACTCAACATGAAAAATAAAAAAAAATACAAAGTCCAGATCCATCAGAATAAACTTCCTCATTGTTAGTGATGTACTATGTACTAATGACCCTCTAATCCTTAGGTGTCCAACACCAGGCCTCGAGGGCCACTATCCTACATGTTTCTAATGTTTCTCTGCTTCTACACACCTGATTCAAATCCTCTACATTTCAGCAAATCCTACAGAATCCTGTTAATGATCCATTCACCTGAATCAGGTGTGTAGAAGCAGAGAAACATCTAAAACATGTAGGATAGTGGCCCTCGAGGCCTGGAGTTGGACACCCCTGCATGGGCCACAACAATGTATTTTCTAAGATAATTGCCAATGTGTGTCCTTGATTCATAAATGATCCTGAGTGTTCTACAGCAGAGAACTACCAAATAATCTGTTCTTTACACTAATTTGTTGTGAGGACACGGCTGATTCTTTCCTACAAGTTATTTTAGAAGCATCAACAACTGTTATACACTTCTTCACACACTGCTTGTATTTTTTTGGAGTTTTTTTTCTTATGACCTTATTCATGAAACTTTTCCAGGATTGTGTGATTTAAGTGGTAGTTTATGTGTCAGAGTTATCAGTTTTTAAAATCTTTTGTTGCACAGAGGCACGTCTTCCTGCACATCTCATCCATTTCATATCTCTAAAATTCACTTTTAGGAAAAAGTATTTTACATTTCAATTCAATGGTGATGCAACCAAATTCCGTTGTTGTCTGTCATTGTGTTGATGGTTCCTCTGCTGCAGCTGGAGATGTTCTGTGAAGTGATGACAATGCAACAAGCTGGATACGTCATGTTGATGGACTACCTGCAGAACAACTACCGGGAGCAGCAGGAGCAGTTTATGGGCCAGGTGTTCTCCTCCTACACTGGCAATGAGGAGGTCCAAACACCAGGTTTGTATCCTCTTATAATTTTTGTCTTATTGTTAAAAAAATCTAACATGCCCGTTTTCCATTATGGAACATCATGGGGGGGGGGGGGGGGGGGGGG
>SSNP01000070.1:2481834-2484334 GCA_006937955.1 Pachypanchax playfairii
GGGGGGGGGGGGGGGGGGGGGGGGGGGGGGGGGGGGGGCAGACTTGTGTGCCATTTCAAGGCTGAGAAGGCCGAAGAAAATAAATACCAAAAAACTCTTTCAAACTGTCGCATCATAATAACATGAAAAGGATCCAACTCTATAACAAATTGTTGATAAATGATTTTAATCTGAGAATAGTGAATAGTTGTCTGACTAGCAGCCTGTCCAGGTGTAGCCCCGCCTCTCACCTAATGACTGCTAGACATAGACACCAGGTCCCTGTGACCCTGAATAAGCAGTTATTGATGATACTGACCAGTATAATGGTTAAATTAGGAAACAACTGAAGAGAAGAAAATAAACAAAAAATGTCTTAGATTACTATTTGAACATGTTATTTGTTTTATTATTAACATGTTTTTTTCTGAGTGAGAGACACAAATGTGAATTTATGGAAAATCACTCTTTATTTGGAAGTTTCATTCTTGATTTCACATGACTAGAAATAAAGCTGGACATTTCACAACACTTCATTTAAAGAAGGACTTTAACACAAGTGAGACCAGAGTTTAATGTTCAGGTCTGCAGAGACTGAAGTGTGCCAGTGTTTGGATAGTTTAAGCCTCCTTATAGTGTCTGTTATGACTGATCCTCAGCTCCGTTTAATCTGTGGTAATCCCAGACCTGAGAGTGTCTGTCATCTGTTTTACTGCTAATCTTAACTTTGACCTAGAATCACAGTTAAAAACAAGGAGAGGAAGTGTTTTCACACCACCTGTTTATATGTGCATATATGTAATGTTACATTCTTGGTTCTACAATACATATAAATAGTTGAATAAAGCTCTAACAGAACAGGTCTATAAGGTTTGAGTTTATCCCTCACTTAGAACAGACACTGTTACACCATGTGATGGCAGCCAGTTGTACACTAAAGCCACACACTTTGAACAAATATAAAAGAAACGCTGACTCGGCAGCAAAATCTACTAACAAAAAATGATCAGGGGTCTCATTTATAAAACATTGTGTAGAAACCCTACTAAATGTGTACGTACGACCAAAACTAAAAGTTTGTGTGCGCCAAAAAAATTCAGATTTATAAAACCATGTGTACGTACAGTTATAAGCACTTTCCCCTTTATAAATCACACTTTACCTGGAAGCTTGCGTACCTGAATTTGGCTCATGTCCCGCCCTGAACACGCCCAAGCCGGGCCATATAAGGTCAATGCAAAGCAGGACATGAATATTGATGCATATGAGGAAGACGGGAAATATCACAACTAAACAAAAAAAACAAGAAGATAAACTTCACAGAGACGAAAATGAAAGTGTTAGTGGGTGAAGTGGAGGATAGGAGAGACATTTTATTTGGTGGAAACAGCAGCGGTGTCACAAATAAAAGAACTACGAGTGGCAGCGTCTGCAGTGCAGACTGTCAGTGCAGCTGACAGGACGGTGTACGGTCTTGTGTCAGAGAAGGAGGGCGACACCGACCTGACAGAAACAACTAATGAAACCGGTAAAGAACCTTTTGTATATATTTTAATTTGTGGCAACCTTAACACATTTTAGTATATTTTAAGGACACAGACTAATATGCCGTGTCTTTTCAGCTCTTCCAAACTCGGTAGATGGAGAGGATGAGGAGGCTGCGGAGGATGAGGTATCTCAGCGTCAGGTTGTCCCCAGCACCAGTGCTGCTGGTGCCCGCGGTGCATCCAGCAGTGGTCGTGTTCTGACTGAAGCTGTGATACAGACACAGAGAGACTCCATCAGCACAATCTATTCTGTAAACAGTGAATTAAGAGAAATAAGGAGTGTTTTGTGCAACATGGTAACAGCCATTGGTGCCTTAAATGAAACATTAAAAAACATTAAATGAACCTTGTAGTTGTCATCTCAAACGCCGCATTACATCCTCGCTGAGCTTGGTTCCCCGAGTGAAGACTTCCTGTCGAGGAGGATGCGGCTGTGGGTTGGGGTCCTCATGCTGGGGAGGGGGAAGGCCAGGTGGGAGGGGGAGGGGGAATGCCAATCCTCAGTGCCATGTTATGAAGCACTCCACATGCCCTCACAATCTTGCACACCTTTGTAGGGTGGTATAACAGTCTGCCACCTGAGGCATCCAATGACTGCCACCTATATTTTAAAAGACCAATGACACGTTCCACGATGGAGCGCGCTGGCGTGTGACTGGAGTTGTAGCGCATCTCCTCTGCTGTCTGTGGGTCTGGGAACGGGGTCAGAAGCCAGCTCCTGAGAGGATAGCCACAATCACCTGCAAGTGACAACACTTTTAATTCAAGCATCAACAACCAACATTTCTAATGACTGAGGACTTACCGAGCAGCCATCCATCACGCACGACGCCTGCCTGCAGTCTGTTACTTACACTGCTGTGTGTCAAGATAAAGGAGTCATGTGTTGACCCAGGCCATCGTGCCACCATGTCAGTGATCATCATGTGTGACTCACATATGATTTGCACATTAATACTGTGAATACTGTATGT
>SSNP01000070.1:2491834-2506274 GCA_006937955.1 Pachypanchax playfairii
AACTACTAAAAGGGCAAAAACAACGTTGTGGCTGAGGTAAAAATTTTAAATTGACATGTGATAATTCTAACCTCATTATAAAAAGATAATTCTCCTTTTTTGATTTTTATAAATTAAATTTTCCTTTTTAAGTGCCCATTTAATGACTTTTTCTCTTATTTTTTTTAATCTGAAACTTTTGTTCTCTCTATAAGTTCGACTTTAAATGACAATTTCTAATTTCTAAGATTTATTTTAAAATTTAATATGTATCCATAAATGTAGCTGAATGTCTTTTTTATGAGATTTTTTTTTATTCCGAGTCAAAATAGTAAAGCTGGATATTAGAAATGTTTCTTTTCATCCATCTGAAGCAGGAGAAGCTGTTAGCTGAGTCAAAGATCAAATTAAAATGTAAAGTCTCTTTTATTTAGAAATTATTAGAAAACAAATGGGTTGGCAGAATTAAAGGGAACATTTTGAATAAATGAGAATTAGTTTCTTCTTGTTTTTGCTTTTGAGACAGATGTTTTATCACCAGCTGTATGTCTCCACTCATCTTCCCACTAAATCCTGATGATTGATTTTTCTTTTTGTTTTTCTGCACTGATCCTACTTCTCATTCACATTTCATTCTGTTTGTTCTGTAAACATTTAATCACTGGCTCACTTTTCTTTTACTGTTACCTGACTCCCAGGTTTGATGTACAACTCAAATGTACTTTCTTATTACTTATTCATTGATCTTTTAGTATAACAGAGACTTGCTTGTGCTCACTGGGTCATTTTCCTGTCTAACTTGTGTCATATGGATCATCAGAGCTGCCAACTATGTTCTGCTTTCATTGTGTGCCTTCTGTTCCTTCTGCCTCTCACAGTAAGATCAATATTTATGTTTCCTTTTAATCAAATAGGACTTGATAGTAATTTTGTATTTTTGCTGAGTTTTAACCAACTAACTTGTCTTGTTTTAAAGTAAAAATAAACAAATCCTGCGTCACGTTTTCAGTGAATTCAGTCAATTTTAAACTCAGTACAAAAAAAAATCATAGTTATGAATCTTTGTCATTTTGCTTTTAGATGTTTTATTTGGTAACCAGTACAAGTATTGTTGCTAGTTCAGAGAAGTAGGTGTGGTTTTTAATAAATCTAGTTTATTTTGTTGAAAAATTTTAGAATCTAGGATTTAGAGATTTGAAATCAACATTTGAAATCAACTTTTCACACCAAGACTAACTTTTCTAGATTAAGAAATTGTCATGGTTCTGGGTTTTTGGGTTTTTTATGTTTAATTTTTCATGAGGTTTTAACCAGAATTTCCTGTGATTTTATTTCGTAGGATTTTTGTGTTTCCTGCTTGCATTGGTGTAAACTCTAAAGTTTTATAGCTTGTTTTACTTTTTATAGCATTTTTGCCAGAGTTTCCTGTGATTTTATTTTGAAGATTTTCTGGGTTCCTGTTTGGGTTACTGTCTTTTTGTACTCTTTAATTTTGTTATTTCATTTTGCTTTCTCCTGTTCGTATGTCTTCTCGTCCTTTTGTAGTTTTACATTTTCATTCAGTTCTCGTGTACTCCAGTATCTTGTGTAATTTAATTAAATTCAATTTTTTTGTATCCACAAAGCTCCAGTTCATAACAAAGTCACTTCAAGACACTTCAGTCAATTAGAAAAAATAAAAGATTTATTGTCAGTCGATTAGTTTTCTGTTAGTTTGTCAGAGCCTTCTGTCATATTGTGGTGAATGGGGCCCAGATGCCGGCGGGACTCAGAGACATGATGGTTTTATTAAAATAAAACACTTTAATTAAACTAAAGAAAAGACTGATGAGACAACAAGACTCATTAACAGAAATCCAAAATTTTACTCAAGACAAAGAAACACAGGAACACGATGAGCAAAAGGAGGAAGCAGCGATGAAACCAGGAGGATCTGCTCAGATTAAACAAAAAACAAAAGCCCAGAACCATGACAGAAACACTCTAGGTCTAATTTAAACCCTCTCAGAAAATCCTAAATATTTGTTTGTTTTACCATCCAAAAATGTGAAGGCTGAGACTTATTGCTAAAAGTATTGGGATGTCTGGATGTTACACACCTGTCCATGGAGGTGATTGGAACATCTACGTATATGAGTTCTGTTATTTGTTACTGACAGAATGATCAACAGAAAAAACCTAAATCTCTATGTAAATATCATCTTTCAGAGAAACAAATACACTTTTAAAAGGGCTCCCACAGAGGAAACACTGGAAATAAATGAATAAATAAGTGAATGAGTAAAATAAATATATGATATGATTTAATACTAAAACTCTGATAAATATATACAGGTAAAATATGTAAAACAATTAAGGATAATAAATAGCAAAGAGATTAAAAACAAATAGTCATTTAAAAGCTAGACGTGTGTCTTGTGCCTGCTCTTAAAATATGAACGTTCTCTGCAACCCTGAGGTTCTCCGTCAGCCTGTTCCATAGGTGAGGACCATAGTGCTGGAAGGACGCCTCACCGTGGGTATATGTCCTGACTTTAGGTACAACAAGTAAACGCTGACAGAGGAACACAGAGACCGCGAGGGTTCATATGGTAAAAGCAGTTCTGAAAGATAAGAAGGCCCAAGACCATTAAGACACTTAAAAACCATTACGAGAACCAGAAAATAGATCCTAAAACATACGGGGAGCCAATGCAATGATTCTAAGACTGGTGTGGTGTACTCCTGCTTCCTGGTCTTCATCAGGACACGTGCTGCTGAATTTTGTTAAAGTTGTAGACCGGATATGCTCTTTTGAGAAGACCAGAAAGCAGTTATTTGCCCATTTTTTCCTCAACATTTCCAATATTTTGGCCCTTTAAATATAGTTAAGATTAATTTGACCTAACAGAAGTCAGTTGTGATTACTAAGAAGTCAATAAGCCTTGACTTTAAGTTAGACATTCTACGACCTTCAGGACCGTTTTATGAAAGATTTTAGTAAATGTATGTTGATATTCATCTTGTGTGGTGGAGAGAATGTCACAATAAATCCAAACTTTTAAACCCAATTCTTGTTTTTTTTAAAAGAATTATAGAAGCATGTTATATAATTATTCAACCCTGAAATAAAAAGGATTCAAATCAATCATTAAAACCCAAAAACCCGCATGACATTCATGCTCATGATTGATGCATGTAAACTTCTGACCAAGATTAAAATTCTGCTAGGGCTCCACAGAATATATTTGATTTTCAATCTAAATATCATTTGCATCCTTTCCCGCCAAGCTTCAGGTAGTGTCCCTTCTCCATCCTGTTCAATAAACCTCCAACCTTCACCTTATGCTTCACAGACCAGTCTGATCTGGTTTTCAACATGTGTCACTTAGCCTAACACAGGTAAGATTCGTATACCCAACACCTGCCCACCTGACCCCCCAACATGCCTCTTGTGTGCTGTACGTTTGAGTCAAGTCAACCATTAGCTAATGCATTAGCGTGAGGTATTCTTCAATCTCTGTTGATCAACAAGTGAAAACTGAATAAGACAAATGTAGAAAATAGAGTTTACAAACGTTTTTCTTGGTTTAATTTTGGGCTGCAAGTTTTTGTTTGAAGGTTTCTGTGTTTGTGTCCTGCAGGGCAACTAAAAGATGAACTTCCAAATGTTTTGCATGGGTTTGCATGTATTTGGTACAATTTAAATTACATAATGACTAATTATTTGCAGTCAGGTTTGAAACTGAGTACTGGCTCTTCTGAATAATTTTAAGAAAATGCTTTATGTATCAAGACGTGAAAACATATCGGGTTCTCAGCAGGTCTTATGTTATTTTTCCTTTATTAATCCCTCTTGGGGAATTTTGGCTCTGCATTTAACCCATCCTCACCCTAGTTAGTAACGGGTTGGACCCCCTTTTACCTTCAAAATTGCCTTAATCCTTCGTGGCATAGATTCAACAAGGTGCTGGAAACATTCCTCAGAGAGTTTGGTCCATATTGACATTATAGCATCATGCAGTTGCTGCAGATTTTGCAAATCTCCCGTTCCACCACATCCCAAAGATGCTCTATTAGATTGAGATCTGGTGACTGTGGAGGCCATTTGAGTACAGTGAACTCATTGTCATGTTCAAGAAACCAGTCCGAGATGATTCCAGCTTTATGACATGGCGCATTATCCTGCTGAAAGTAGCCATCAGAAGTTGGGTACATTGTGGTCATAAAGGGATGGACATGGTCAGCAACAATACTCAGGTAGGCTGTGGCGTTGTAACGATGCTCAATTGGTACCAAGGGGCCCAAAGGTTCGATGTACTGTGCGTTCAGAGATGCTCTTCTGCCTACCTTGGTTGTAACGAGTGGTTATTTGAGTCACTGTTGCCTTTCTATCAGCTCGAACCAGTCTGGCCATTCTCCTCTGACCTCTGGCATCAACAAGGCATTTCCGCCCACAGAACTGCCGCTCACTGGATATTTTTTCTTTTTCGGACCATTCTCTGTAAACCCTAGAGATGGTTGTGGGTGAAGTAGATCAGCAGTTTCTGAACTTCTCAGACCAACAACCAACAACCATGCCACGTTCAAAGTCCCTTAAATAACCTCTGCAGCAGGTTATCTTGACCATGTCTACATGCCTAAATGCATTGAGTTGCTGTCATGTGATTGGCTAATTAGAGGTTTGGTGGACAAGTGTACCTAATAAAGTGGCCAGTGGGTGTAAATTGGTGGTGTTGTTCCTTTCGCTCATCAATACGTCCAAAACTAAGTGTGGTAAGAAGCCAAATCATGACTCCTTCTTATCATGGTGTGTTTTACAATAACCTCCATCTTTTTAATTAAAGCTTGTTTCCTTTGCATCAGCTTGAAGGTGCAGCTGCTTCTAATCAAACAGAATAACTAATGATGGGAATGTTGAGCACCAGCAAATGAGTAGCTGAAGTTAGCATCGCTAAAGGTTATTGAAATATGGTGTGGACTAAAACATAGAACATGTGAAAAACTGAGTATTATTTATTTAAAAATACAATCTAAGGTTGTATTTATTTAATTTGAAAAGCAGGTTAAACCTGATTGTATTTCTTCATGTCCTGATACATAAAACTTTTATTTTTTTATTTTGACGGTAAGATGATTTGCACCTTTCCTTCTTCCCCTTTTTTCTCCTGTTGTGATTTTACATTCTGTCAAGAAAAACATTCTTGAATTAGGAATTCATCACTGAATTTTCTGGTATGAAAATGATAAAAATAGGGTTTACCTATAGATTTGTTTTCTTTATGAAAACATTCATATGACTGATGTTGAAACCTGATCCTTTTTTCAGAAAATCTTCTGGATCCTGATTTAAATGAACTGGCATTTGAGGTAAATAATCTTCTTTTAATTATTTGTCACTATAAATATCATCAGTGATTTGTCTGTTCCAGTTACTTAGTGTTGCCTGAAAAGTATATTTTTACAAACAGGACAATTACAGACCTGAGTCGCCCTGGAATGAACCAGAACGGATCATGACTAAAGACTTGGACTGGAGTTCTTCAAACTCACTGAAGACCACGACTTCTGCATCAACGTTTTTACCCTCACCAGAAACCATAACTACCACAGCAGAGTTCAGTCTGACGAGATCTACCGCTGAGCCAGTTCCTCCTTCTGGTGAAGTATTGAGCCATCCTAAAGAGAGGGCACACCATGGTGGTCCCTCACAGCCGCCGGACGTCGCAACGTCACCAGAACCCAGAAGAAATGCTTTTTATTCCACAAAGAAACCATTTATATCAACCTCCACTGTTCCTTTACTCACAAATACAGACAATCTTAATGGAGACATAAATTCAAGAGTTTCCTCTAAAAATGTCACTATTAACCCTGTAGCTTTCCCTAAAAAGACACAAGTTATTTCTGGATACGTCACCAGTACGACCCCCTTAACATCGTTCACTGCTGGAGACATGGCTGGCACATCATCATCGTCCCTCGTCCAGGCAGAGATCGATCAAGGTTTATCAAAAGTCACCAAGAAAGACTCGTCCACAGATTTTACTGTTTCCATTGGGCCCAGAGGTCATCCTGAGGTCAAGATGTCAACCTCCACTGTTCAGACTTTTTCTTCAAGACCAGCTGAAGAGGTAGCAAATCCCACCATGCTTCTTTTTCCATCTACAACGACCTCTGTCCTGAGGAGTAATGTCCCCTTGCAGCCTACACAGCCATTGTCTAATGGTGAGCACCACTCTGTTGTCCCGTCTTCTTCCTTCACCTCCTCCCCTCTGTGTGACACCTTGGAACCAAGTGCAGAACCCTTCACCTCCTTGCATGACCCTCCCTCTTCACGGCCAGTGTTGTCTGCTTCTATATTGGACTGGAAGCAAGCCGCTACTCCACCCCTCTCTAACCAAGACCTGGTTTCTCCTTCGGTCCCTGTGCTCCTTCCCTCCACACTTCCTCACCCCTCACTCTCCCTGTCTGTTTGGGAGACTGACTCTATCTACCCTAGTGTTGGTTTTGGTGATAATGATAATAATGGTGTGTGGCTGTCTGGGTCTTCAAGGGATCCTTCTGTGTTTAGTGTTACCCCTCCCCTCCAAACGGTGGTGGTGCTTTCTGCAACAACCGTGGCAGCTGAACTTTCTGAATCCTCCTCGGATCTGTCTGTCTCAAAAACCTCTCTCTCTCTCAGCCCCACCCTCCAGCCCTTAATTCTTTCTAGTGAACTTACCTTTTCTGATGCTGCTCCAGGTTTATCCAAAACCAGATCATTTGGGTTTGATGACTTAAGGTATGCCACTGGGAGCTCAATAGAGATGATGCTACCTGATGTCAGTGGTGATGGGTTCTTAGCTAGAGACGTGGACATCTTGTGTGGCTGTTCACTGGAGCCATCAGCATCTTCATCTTGGTTGCATGTCTCTCCTCATGTTCCACCACAGTCACCAAAGTGGGACTCTACAACTGTAGGACTTTACTCTAGTGTGGGTGTCTTTTCCAGCTCTGGTGTTGGGATAGACAACCTTCGTTACTCAGCTGCTTTGGTGGGCTCTGATGGTCTGTCTTTAGACCTGCCACTTCACTCCCAGAGCAACATCTCTCCCTCATCCTCCTCTTCACAATTTATCCAAGTCACCTACAGTGACCTGTTTGTTTCTGTTGCAGCCACAGCTTCTGCAGATCAGGATTTTGGGTTGTCAGCATCAGGGAGAAACCCCGCCTTCCAAATGTCTTCCCTCCCTTCCTCACCTACAGACTCTCTGTCAGCTCCCCCTCCAGAGGTGTTAGACTCTAGCAGCAGTACCTCTGGCTCAGCCCTTTTCCCTGAGTCCCAGGAGGGCCTAGACCAGGAGTGGGATAGGGTTCAGACCTTAGCCTCTGGGGAGAGTGTTCATCCTGATTCAACCACTATTTTAAGCCCCTCCCCTCTGTTCACATCCGTGGAATCTGGCCACAACCCAGATGATGTGGACGAACACTCCTCAGCTTTTTATTTTGAAAGTGGCAGTGGTGTCATCCCTGAAGTAGGTGACATAGGGACATCAGCTGTTTCAGAGGTAACCTCAGCCTCACCCTGGTCGTTGGGTGGGACACAAGAGAATGCCTCAGGGCAGGGTGAGAGCTTCTACGACAATGAGACATCTTCTGACTTCAGTATCTCAGAGCGCACAGAAAGAGAGTCTGAGGAAGAAGAGCCAGCTGAAGGTAAAACAAACAAACAAAAGATAATTATAAAAAAAGGAAGAAACGAATCCAAAACTACTAGAAATTCAGACAGACCAGCAAGAGTTTAGGAGAAATGACCCATTCATTTGTGTCCAGGAAGTAACATCCCTTTTTTATTCATGAACATAAAATCAAATGTTCTGGTTGCATGCTTTTTATCTAATAACTGCTGACTGTGTCAACAAGTTCCTTTTTACTTTTTAAGACTTATTTATTCTTCCATAATTCTGTCAGCTGACAGATCCTGTGTCACTATTTCATTCCAACAAACTCTCAGAGTATTAAACCATGAATAATTTACACTCAGTAGGATACAACTTAGAACACTTGCCCACAACTTGTGATCAAGTCTGAAATACAACAGAGAGAAATGCAGGTGCTGAACCAGGAGGTGCTAATTAGCTTAATAAGTTCAAATGAGAATACAGAACCTTATTAACATCAGTAGTTCCACTGTTCTAATGTTAGTTTCCTGCAAAGTTGTCTTTAAAAAACTGGTGGTTGAGTGGCCAGTTAAACTGATTGTTCCATAAAGTAAAAAAACACCACATGCTTTAAATGAAGACTGATTTTACTGCTCTTCTTCAGCCATTACTATTATTTAACTCAAAATATGTATGTTCATGACCCTCCACCCCCAACCGCTGCCGTAATATTTTACCTTATAGGCATAACTCAGAATTTCATAAAAAAAAGAACATGCCAAATGCCAAATCTGTAAGAAGTAAACCTAATTGGTCCTAAATTTTAGAAATATGCACTAAAGATCAGCCCTTAAGCTGTATTCTAGGAAACATTCTGGCCCTATAGCATTTTTTGCTAGAGACTGAGGCTTTACAGCAAGGTTTTGGCATTACTTACATCCTCCTATTCACTGAGAAAATGAATTTGAGTGGAGCGGAAGCTCCTTTATTTACAACACTGTTCAAACGGCCAGAAAAAAATCATGCCACAGGAAGGAACTGTGCATCAGTAAATGATGTCAAATGTTAAAAATCCTGAAATGGCATTAAACATAGTAAACGTCTCCTCTCTGATATGACCACCAGAGGGCAGCAGAGTTCTTTAAATCTCAGTTGGTTCACTGGAGGACAGCTGGACTGGAAGAAGAAAGGAAAGAAAGTAGAGAATTACAATGACCTAGAAGATTAAAACTACACACTAACACACAGTCTCTTGTGTCTTACATACACAGCAACAGATATTATTAAATAATGGGATTGTTGTTCAAATTTCTCAACAACATCAAATCATTGAATAACAGCTGTTAGATTTTAACAAGCCCACTGACCTGGTATACGAGTTTAAAAGTATTATGGATGCCTGTTGTACTATTTTAATAAGTCAAATATACTTTATTTTACAGATATTTTAAGGTTCTTTATTAAGTTCTCTGAATATAACCCTAAAGAGATAAAACTGGGATTTTCTTGGCAGAAAAGGTAGCTCCTCACATTATTTAATATTATTTTAGTGTAAGCTGGGTATTAAATTAAATAACAGAATCCTGTTCACCTCAATTCAGTGTTTTCAGAAAGATGTTTAGAAAACTGATGTGAATTATTAATATTTATTAGATTTCCTTTTAGTCCCTTCACCACCTTCATTCTGTGAATCTATTCTATATACTGTTCAGACCTTTTTCTTTTCTCTGACCATCAGAGGAGCCAATATATCCAGAGTTAAAGACCTGCAGACAGAGATCTGTAGGAGGTTTTTCTCTAAACTGGTTGTGTTGTGCAGAGAAGCAACTAAAATATGCAGAAGAGTCACCTGCAGGAAAAGATGCATCGCTGTTTATTTTTAAACATTTCACCATAACCTTTAAATAGTTCCTTCCATTAAAATCAGTGTTTCTGAGGTTTCTGTTGAATATTTTAGCTCCACAGGTGTTCTTACCTTCATAGTGGGTGAAAACAGGTCAACAACTTCTCTTTCAGTTTTAATCTCTCAAACTACGCAGGTGGGGATAAAACCCGAGTTCTCCTGAGTTCTAACGGCCTGTATCTGTTTCATCACAACTCCTTTGTTCGTTAGTATTCATCAGCTCCTGCAGTTGAAACCACACCTAGCATGCTGCTGGCTAAAAGCTGTTAGCATAACACCTAGCATGCTGCTAGCTAAAAGCTGTTAGCATAAGACGTAACAAACAGGAAGACACAACGTCTGATGTTACCATGCACAGCGGGGCAGGAAACAGTATACCTTGCTCTCATAGGCTAGTTTGTTAGCCAATCAGAGTCCAGCAAATTCGCATCATGAATATGAACGAGCTGCTGATGAAGCAGTCGAAGCAGCCTGATGGAAGGAGCCGGAACCACCCGAATTTTAACACAGACAGATTGAAAGGTCTGTTAATCAGTGTTTCCTGATGTTTTTTATATACAAAATGTTTCATATTACTGGTTAATACTTAAGAAATAACCACAAAGTCCTGAAATTTGTATGAAATGGACTCTTTAAACATCCCAAAATGTTTTCCATGTTTATTCCTATTAGATCTGGCTCAGTTTGTATAGAAGAGGTACTGCCGCTCCTGTCCAACAGGTACCGGGCAGTGCTGGGCTCTAAATGTGCTTATTGGAGGATCTTGATATGTTAAGATGATGAAGATTAATGAAAAAATCTTTAACTTCATTTAGAGTCACATGAGGCAGGTATGAACAGGTACATGTGAGCTTGTGTTGTTTTTAAATCTAAACCTTTGCAGTGATTCATCCAACCACGCAGCACTATAGATTCAAATCAGAGTCAGACTACAGAAAAATATCAGTTATTCAATCAGCTGAGATGTTTTATTTGCATCTACTATTAAAAAATATTCTCATTTTCCAACATTTACTAGTAATTATTACATTGTACATTCCAAAGTAATACTTTGGATCAGAAAACACAGAAATTTTTTTTCTTTGACTCTTAATACTGGAAGATTTGTACAAATGTGTACTGTCAAAAGCCTGTTTTATAATAAAGTCAAACTACTACTAATGAGTACAACTAGATTAAGACTTTACCACTCGTAGTTTGATCTGTTTTTTTTTCTTTAGTTAACAAAAACAGAGTTAGACTGTAATTAATCTCCTAATTTAATCATGACTTATTGGTAGATATTTATAGGAAGAATGTTTCTCTGAGCAGATCGTGTTTTGTCTCTGTTAAAAGTAGGTAAGTATTAGGTGCATGCAGGAATTTTACAAGAAAGAAGATGGTTGAAGAAATGATGGAAATAATGTACAGTGGGGCAAAAAAGTATTTAGTCAGCCACCAATTGTGTAAGTTCTCCCACTTAAAAAGATCAGAGAGGCATGTAATTTTCATCATAGGTATACCTCAACTATGAGAGACAAAATGAGGAAAAAAAATCCAGAAAATCACATTGTCTGATTTTTAAAGAATTTATTTGCAATTTATGGTGGAAAATAAGTATTTGGTCAATAACAAAAGTTAATCTCAATACTTTGTTATATAGCCTTTTTTGGCAATGACAGAGGTCAAACGTTTTCTGTAAGTCTTCACAAGGTTTTCACACACTGTTGCTGGTATTTTGGCCCATTCCTCCATGCAGATCTCCTCTAGAGCAGTGATGTTTTGGGGCTGACGCTGGGCAACACGGACTTTCAACTCCCTCCAGAGATTTTCTATGGGGTTGAGATCTGGAGACTGGCTAGGCCACTCCAGGACCTTGAAATGCTTCTTACGAAGCCACTCCTTCGTTGCCCGGGCGGTGTGTTTGGGATCATTGTCATGCTGAAAGACCCAGCCACGTCTCATTTTCAATGCCCTTGCTGATGGAAGGAGGTTTTCACTCAAAATCTTACGATACATGGCCCCATTCATTCTTTCCTTTACACGGATCAGTCGTCCTGGTCCCCTTGCAGAAAAACAGCCCCAAAGCATGATGTTTCCACCCCCATGCTTTACAGTAGGTATGGTGTTCTTTGGATCCAACTCAGCATTCTTTCCCCTCCAAACACGACAAGTTGAGTTTCTACCAAAAAGTTCTATTTTGGTTTCATCTGACCATATGATGTTCTCCCAATCCTCTTCTGGATCATCCAAATGCTCTCTAGCAAACCGCAGACGGGCCTGGACGTGTCCTGGCTTCAGCAGGGGGACACGTCTGGCACTGCAGGATTTGAGTCCCTGGCGGCGTAGTGTGTTACTGATGGTAGCCTTTGTTACTTTGGTCCCAGCTCTCTGCAGGTCATTCACTAGGTCCCTCCGTGTGGTTCTGGGATTTTTGCTCACCGTTCTTGTGATCATTTTGACCCCACGGGGTGAGATCTTGCGTGGAGCCCCAGATCGAGGGAGATTATCAGTGGTCTTGTATGTCTTCCATTTTCTAATAATTGCTCCCACAGTTGATTTCTTCACACCAAGCTGCTTACCTATTGCAGATTCAGTCTTCCCAGCCTGGTGAAGGTCTACAATTTTGTTTCTGGTGTCCTTTGACAGCTCTTTGGTCTTGGCCATAGTGGAGTTTGGAGCGTGACTGTTTGAGGTTGTGGACAGGTGTCTTTTATACTGATAACGAGTTCACACAGGTGCCATTAATACAGGTAACGAGTGGAGGACCGAGGAGCCTCTTAAAGAAGTTACAGGTCTGTGAAAGCCAGAAATCTTACTTGTTTGTAGGTGACCAAATACTTATTTTCCACCATAATTTGCAAATAAATTCTTTAAAAATCAGACAATGTGATTTTCTGGATTTTTTTTCCTCATTTTGTCTCTCATAGTTGAGGTATACCTATGATGAAAATTACATGCCTCTCTGATCTTTTTAAGTGGGAGAACTTACACAATTGGTGGCTGACTAAATACTTTTTTGCCCCACTGTACATTATTTCCATCATTTCTTCAACCATCTTCTTTCTTGTAAAATTCCTGCATGCACCTAATACTTACCTACTTTTAACAGAGACAAAACACGATCTGCTCAGAGAAACATTCTTCCTATAAATATCTACCAATAAGTCATGATTAAATTAGGAGATTAATTACAGTCTAACTCTGTTTTTGTTAACTAAAGAAAAAAAAACAGATCAAACTACGAGTGGTAAAGTCTTAATCTAGTTGTACTCATTAGTAGTAGTTTGACTTTATTATAAAACAGGCTTTTGACAGTACACATTTGTACAAATCTTCCAGTATTAAGAGTCAAAGAAAAAAAATTTCTGTGTTTTCTGATCCAAAGTATTACTTTGGAATGTACAATGTAATAATTACTAGTAAATGTTGGAAAATGAGAATATTTTTTAATAGTAGATGCAAATAAAACATCTCAGCTGATTGAATAACTGATATTTTTCTGTAGTCTGACTCTGATTTGAATCTATAGTGCTGCGTGGTTGGATGAATCACTGCAAAGGTTTAGATTTAAAAACAACACAAGCTCACATGTACCTGTTCATACCTGCCTCATGTGACTCTAAATGAAGTTAAAGATTTTTTCATTAATCTTCATCATCTTAACATATCAAGATCCTCCAATAAGCACATTTAGAGCCCAGCACTGCCCGGTACCTGTTGGACAGGAGCGGCAGTACCTCTTCTATACAAACTGAGCCAGATCTAATAGGAATAAACATGGAAAACATTTTGGGATGTTTAAAGAGTCCATTTCATACAAATTTCAGGACTTTGTGGTTATTTCTTAAGTATTAACCAGTAATATGAAACATTTTGTATATAAAAAACATCAGGAAACACTGATTAACAGACCTTTCAATCTGTCTGTGTTAAAATTCGGGTGGTTCCGGCTCCTTCCATCAGGCTGCTTCGACTGCTTCATCAGCAGCTCGTTCATATTCATGATGCGAATTTGCTGGACTCTGATTGGCTAACAAACTAGCCTATGAGAGCAAGGTATACTGTTTCCTGCCCCGCTGTGCATGGTAACATCAGACGTTGTGTCTTCCTGTTTGTTACGTCTTATGCTAACAGCTTTTAGCTAGCAGCATGCTAGGTGTTATGCTAACAGCTTTTAGCCAGCAGCATGCTAGGTGTGGTTTCAACTGCAGGAGCTGATGAATACTAACGAACAAAGGAGTTGTGATGAAACAGATACAGGCCGTTAGAACTCAGGAGAACTCGGGTTTTATCCCCACCTGCGTAGTTTGAGAGATTAAAACTGAAAGAGAAGTTGTTGACCTGTTTTCACCCACTATGAAGGTAAGAACACCTGTGGAGCTAAAATATTCAACAGAAACCTCAGAAACACTGATTTTAATGGAAGGAACTATTTAAAGGTTATGGTGAAATGTTTAAAAATAAACAGCGATGCATCTTTTCCTGCAGGTGACTCTTCTGCATATTTTAGTTGCTTCTCTGCACAACACAACCAGTTTAGAGAAAAACCTCCTACAGATCTCTGTCTGCAGGTCTTTAACTCTGGATATATTGGCTCCTCTGATGGTCAGAGAAAAGAAAAAGGTCTGAACAGTATATAGAATAGATTCACAGAATGAAGGTGGTGAAGGGACTAAAAGGAAATCTAATAAATATTAATAATTCACATCAGTTTTCTAAACATCTTTCTGAAAACACTGAATTGAGGTGAACAGGATTCTGTTATTTAATTTAATACCCAGCTTACACTAAAATAATATTAAATAATGTGAGGAGCTACCTTTTCTGCCAAGAAAATCCCAGTTTTATCTCTTTAGGGTTATATTCAGAGAACTTAATAAAGAACCTTAAAATATCTGTAAAATAAAGTATATTTGACTTATTAAAATAGTACAACAGGCATCCATAATACTTT
>SSNP01000070.1:2506284-2538951 GCA_006937955.1 Pachypanchax playfairii
AAAGTATTATGGATGCCTGTTGTACTATTTTAATAAGTCAAATATACTTTATTTTACAGATATTTTAAGGTTCTTTATTAAGTTCTCTGAATATAACCCTAAAGAGATAAAACTGGGATTTTCTTGGCAGAAAAGGTAGCTCCTCACATTATTTAATATTATTTTAGTGTAAGCTGGGTATTAAATTAAATAACAGAATCCTGTTCACCTCAATTCAGTGTTTTCAGAAAGATGTTTAGAAAACTGATGTGAATTATTAATATTTATTAGATTTCCTTTTAGTCCCTTCACCACCTTCATTCTGTGAATCTATTCTATATACTGTTCAGACCTTTTTCTTTTCTCTGACCATCAGAGGAGCCAATATATCCAGAGTTAAAGACCTGCAGACAGAGATCTGTAGGAGGTTTTTCTCTAAACTGGTTGTGTTGTGCAGAGAAGCAACTAAAATATGCAGAAGAGTCACCTGCAGGAAAAGATGCATCGCTGTTTATTTTTAAACATTTCACCATAACCTTTAAATAGTTCCTTCCATTAAAATCAGTGTTTCTGAGGTTTCTGTTGAATATTTTAGCTCCACAGGTGTTCTTACCTTCATAGTGGGTGAAAACAGGTCAACAACTTCTCTTTCAGTTTTAATCTCTCAAACTACGCAGGTGGGGATAAAACCCGAGTTCTCCTGAGTTCTAACGGCCTGTATCTGTTTCATCACAACTCCTTTGTTCGTTAGTATTCATCAGCTCCTGCAGTTGAAACCACACCTAGCATGCTGCTGGCTAAAAGCTGTTAGCATAACACCTAGCATGCTGCTAGCTAAAAGCTGTTAGCATAAGACGTAACAAACAGGAAGACACAACGTCTGATGTTACCATGCACAGCGGGGCAGGAAACAGTATACCTTGCTCTCATAGGCTAGTTTGTTAGCCAATCAGAGTCCAGCAAATTCGCATCATGAATATGAACGAGCTGCTGATGAAGCAGTCGAAGCAGCCTGATGGAAGGAGCCGGAACCACCCGAATTTTAACACAGACAGATTGAAAGGTCTGTTAATCAGTGTTTCCTGATGTTTTTTATATACAAAATGTTTCATATTACTGGTTAATACTTAAGAAATAACCACAAAGTCCTGAAATTTGTATGAAATGGACTCTTTAAACATCCCAAAATGTTTTCCATGTTTATTCCTATTAGATCTGGCTCAGTTTGTATAGAAGAGGTACTGCCGCTCCTGTCCAACAGGTACCGGGCAGTGCTGGGCTCTAAATGTGCTTATTGGAGGATCTTGATATGTTAAGATGATGAAGATTAATGAAAAAATCTTTAACTTCATTTAGAGTCACATGAGGCAGGTATGAACAGGTACATGTGAGCTTGTGTTGTTTTTAAATCTAAACCTTTGCAGTGATTCATCCAACCACGCAGCACTATAGATTCAAATCAGAGTCAGACTACAGAAAAATATCAGTTATTCAATCAGCTGAGATGTTTTATTTGCATCTACTATTAAAAAATATTCTCATTTTCCAACATTTACTAGTAATTATTACATTGTACATTCCAAAGTAATACTTTGGATCAGAAAACACAGAAATTTTTTTTCTTTGACTCTTAATACTGGAAGATTTGTACAAATGTGTACTGTCAAAAGCCTGTTTTATAATAAAGTCAAACTACTACTAATGAGTACAACTAGATTAAGACTTTACCACTCGTAGTTTGATCTGTTTTTTTTTCTTTAGTTAACAAAAACAGAGTTAGACTGTAATTAATCTCCTAATTTAATCATGACTTATTGGTAGATATTTATAGGAAGAATGTTTCTCTGAGCAGATCGTGTTTTGTCTCTGTTAAAAGTAGGTAAGTATTAGGTGCATGCAGGAATTTTACAAGAAAGAAGATGGTTGAAGAAATGATGGAAATAATGTACAGTGGGGCAAAAAAGTATTTAGTCAGCCACCAATTGTGTAAGTTCTCCCACTTAAAAAGATCAGAGAGGCATGTAATTTTCATCATAGGTATACCTCAACTATGAGAGACAAAATGAGGAAAAAAAATCCAGAAAATCACATTGTCTGATTTTTAAAGAATTTATTTGCAAATTATGGTGGAAAATAAGTATTTGGTCACCTACAAACAAGTAAGATTTCTGGCTTTCACAGACCTGTAACTTCTTTAAGAGGCTCCTCGGTCCTCCACTCGTTACCTGTATTAATGGCACCTGTGTGAACTCGTTATCAGTATAAAAGACACCTGTCCACAACCTCAAACAGTCACGCTCCAAACTCCACTATGGCCAAGACCAAAGAGCTGTCAAAGGACACCAGAAACAAAATTGTAGACCTTCACCAGGCTGGGAAGACTGAATCTGCAATAGGTAAGCAGCTTGGTGTGAAGAAATCAACTGTGGGAGCAATTATTAGAAAATGGAAGACATACAAGACCACTGATAATCTCCCTCGATCTGGGGCTCCACGCAAGATCTCACCCCGTGGGGTCAAAATGATCACAAGAACGGTGAGCAAAAATCCCAGAACCACACGGAGGGACCTAGTGAATGACCTGCAGAGAGCTGGGACCAAAGTAACAAAGGCTACCATCAGTAACACACTACGCCGCCAGGGACTCAAATCCTGCAGTGCCAGACGTGTCCCCCTGCTGAAGCCAGGACACGTCCAGGCCCGTCTGCGGTTTGCTAGAGAGCATTTGGATGATCCAGAAGAGGATTGGGAGAACATCATATGGTCAGATGAAACCAAAATAGAACTTTTTGGTAGAAACTCAACTTGTCGTGTTTGGAGGGGAAAGAATGCTGAGTTGGATCCAAAGAACACCATACCTACTGTAAAGCATGGGGGTGGAAACATCATGCTTTGGGGCTGTTTTTCTGCAAGGGGACCAGGACGACTGATCCGTGTAAAGGAAAGAATGAATGGGGCCATGTATCGTAAGATTTTGAGTGAAAACCTCCTTCCATCAGCAAGGGCATTGAAAATGAGACGTGGCTGGGTCTTTCAGCATGACAATGATCCCAAACACACCGCCCGGGCAACGAAGGAGTGGCTTCGTAAGAAGCATTTCAAGGTCCTGGAGTGGCCTAGCCAGTCTCCAGATCTCAACCCCATAGAAAATCTCTGGAGGGAGTTGAAAGTCCGTGTTGCCCAGCGTCAGCCCCAAAACATCACTGCTCTAGAGGAGATCTGCATGGAGGAATGGGCCAAAATACCAGCAACAGTGTGTGAAAACCTTGTGAAGACTTACAGAAAACGTTTGACCTCTGTCATTGCCAAAAAAGGCTATATAACAAAGTATTGAGATTAACTTTTGTTATTGACCAAATACTTATTTTCCACCATAAATTGCAAATAAATTCTTTAAAAATCAGACAATGTGATTTTCTGGATTTTTTTTCCTCATTTTGTCTCTCATAGTTGAGGTATACCTATGATGAAAATTACATGCCTCTCTGATCTTTTTAAGTGGGAGAACTTACACAATTGGTGGCTGACTAAATACTTTTTTGCCCCACTGTATGTCTGTTAAATAACACTAAAATAATGGCATTAATTAGAGAAATACAGACCACACCATCAAATATATCATTTAGTGAGTGTATAACTTTAGCTTTAAACTTTAGAACATTTCAGAAAGCTGCTGAGTTGTTGCAGGTTGACCATCTAGAACTGTTTCAAATCAGAGTCAGAGAAATAAAAACAGATTCAGCTGTCCGTAAATCTACAAAGGAACAAATAACTTTGTTGGTAGTTTTACATTTTTTTATTCTTAAGATAACTTGGTCACATTTGGAATGTGAAAACCAAACGTATGTGATGGAGCGCTGCTGAGAAATCATCCTAAAAGTTATTTTCAATCCCCTCGTTTCTGATTCCTGCAGATGCCAGTAACAGCAGCCATGAGTTGAGGGTTGGTTCAGTCACAGATAAAGAGAAGAAGACTGTGGTTCCTCTTGTTGTCATCTCCACCGTCACCATACTCAGCATTATAGTCCTCATTAGCATTTTCATCTACTGGAGGTGAGTATCGCATCTCATTCAATCCCTACGCTGTGCAGCCGATAACACTGATAGATCTGCTGTAGAGGGTTCTACTGTGGAGGGTTCCAGCTGTAGAGGGTTCTACTGTACAGGGTTCTACTGTGGAGGGTTCCAGCTGTAGAGGGTTCTACTGTGGAGGGTTCCAGCTGTAGAGGGTCCTACTGTGGAGGGTTCTACTGTGGAGGGTTCCAGCTGTAGAGGGTTCTACTGTACAGGGTTCTACTGTGGAGGGTTCCAGCTGTAGAGGGTTCTACTGTACAGGGTTCTACTGTGGAGGGTTCTACTGTAGAGGGTTCTACTGTAGAGGGTTCTACTGTACAGGGTTCTACTGTGGAGGGTTCTACTGTGGAGGGTTCCAGCTGTAGAGGGTTCTACTGTGGAGGGTTCTACTGTACAGGGTTCTACTGTGGAGGGTTCCAGCTGTAGAGGGTTCTACTGTGGAGGGTTCTACTGTGGAGTGTTCCACTGTAGAGGGTTCTACTGTACAGGGTTCTACTGTGGAGGGTTCCAGCTGTAGAGGGTTCTACTGTACAGGGTTCTACTGTGGAGGGTTCTACTGTAGACGGTTCTACTGTAGAGGGTTCTACTGTAGAGGGTTCTACTGGGGAGGGTTCTACTGTAGAGGGTTCTACTGGGGAGGGTTCCAGCTGTAGAGGGTTCTACTGTACAGGGTTCTACTGTGGAGGGTTCCAGCTGTAGAGGGTTCTACTGTACAGGGTTCTACTGTGGAGGGTTCTACTGTGGAGGGTTCCAGCTGTAGAGGGTTCTACTGTGGAGGGTTCCAGCTGTAGAGGGTTCTACTGTACAGGGTTCTACTGTGGAGGGTTCCAGCTGTAGAGGGTTCTACTGTACAGGGTTCTACTGTGGAGGGTTCTACTGTGGAGGGTTCCAGCTGTAGAGGGTTCTACTGTACAGGGTTCTACTGTGGAGGGTTCCAGCTGTAGAGGGTTCTACTGTGGAGGGTTCTACTGTACAGGGTTCTACTGTGGAGGATTCCAGCTGTAGAGGGTTCTACTGTACAGGGTTCTACTGTGGAGGGTTCCAGCTGTAGAGGGTTCTACTGTACAGGGTTCTACTGTGGAGGGTTCCAGCTGTAGAGGGTTCTACTGTGGAGGGTTCTACTGTGGAGGGTTCCAGCTGTAGAGGGTTCTACTGTGGAGGGTTCCAGCTGTAGAGGGTTCTACTGTGGAGGGTTCTACTGTGGAGGGTTCTACTGTGCAGGGTTCCAGCTGTAGAGGGTTCTACTGTGGAGGGTTCCAGCTGTAGAGGGTTCTACTGTACAGGGTTCTACTGTGGAGGGTTCCAGCTGTGGAGGGTTCTACTGTGGAGGGTTCCAGCTGTAGAGGGTTCTACTGTACAGGGTTCTACTGTGGAGAGTTCCAGCTGTAGAGGGTTCTACTGTGGAGGGTTCTACTGTACAGGGTTCTACTGTGGAGGGTTCTACTGTAGAGGGTTCTACTGTGGAGGGTTCTACTGTAGACAGTTCTACTGTAGAGGGTTCTACTGTGGAGGGTTCTACTGTAGACGGTTCTACTGTAGAGGGTTCTACTGTGGAGGGTTCTACTGTACAGGGTTCTACTGTGGAGGGTTCTACTGTGGAGGGTTCCAGCTGTAGAGGGTTCTACTGTACAGGGTTCTACTGTGGAGGGTTCCAGCTGTAGAGGGTTCTACTGTAGAGGGTTCCAGCTGTAGAGGGTTCTACTGTGGAGGGTTCCAGCTGTAGAGGGTTCTACTGTGGAGGGTTCTACTGTGGAGGGTTCCAACTGTAGAGGGTTCTACTGTGGAGGGTTCTACTGTACAGGGTTCTACTGTGGAGGGTTCTACTGTGGAGGGTTCCAGCTGTAGAGGGTTCTACTGTGGAGAGTTCCAGCTGTAGAGGGTTCTACTGTGGAGGGTTCTACTGTACAGGGTTCTACTGTGGAGGGTTCTACTGTAGAGGGTTCTACTGTGGAGGGTTCTACTGTGGAGGGTTCCAGCTGTAGAGGGTTCTACTGTACAGGGTTCTACTGTGGAGGGTTCCAGCTGTAGAGGGTTCTACTGTAGAGGGTTCTACTGTGGAGGGTTCTACTGTGGAGGGTTCCAGCTGTAGAGGGTTCTACTGTGGAGGGTTCTACTGTGGAGGGTTCCAGCTGTAGAGGGTTCTACTGTGGAGGGTTCTACTGTGGAGGGTTCCAGCTGTAGAGGGTTCTGCTGTAGAGGGTTCTACTGTGGAGAGTTCCAGCTGTAGAGGGTTCTACTGTGGAGGGTTCTACTGTACAGGGTTCTACTGTGGAGGGTTCCAGCTGTAGAGGGTTCTACTGTGGAGGGTTCTACTGTGGAGGGGTCCACTGTAGAGGGTTCTACTGTGGAGGGTCCTACTGTAGAGGGTTCCAGTTGTAGAGGGTTCAACTGTACAGGGTTCTACTGTGGAGGGTTCTACTGTGGAGGGTTCTACTGTAGACAGTTCTACTGTAGAGGGTTCTACTGTGGAGGGTTCTACTGTGGAGGGTTCTACTGTACAGGGGTCTACTGTGGAGGGTTCCAGCTGTAGAGGGTTCTACTGTGCAGGGTTCTACTGTGGAGGGTTCCAGCTGTAGAGGGTTCTACTGTGGAGGGTTCTACTGTGGAGGGTTCTACTGTGGAGGGTTCTACTGTAGACGGTTCTACTGTAGAGGGTTCTACTGTGGAGGGTTCTACTGTACAGGGTTCTACTGTGGAGGGTTCCAGCTGTAGAGGGTTCTACTGTGGAGGGTTCTACTGTAGANTGTAATTTTCATCATAGGTATACCTCAACTATGAGAGACAAAATGAGGAAAAAAAATCCAGAAAATCACATTGTCTGATTTTTAAAGAATTTATTTGCAATTTATGGTGGAAAATAAGTATTTGGTCAATAACAAAAGTTAATCTCAATACTTTGTTATATAGCCTTTTTTGGCAATGACAGAGGTCAAACGTTTTCTGTAAGTCTTCACAAGGTTTTCACACACTGTTGCTGGTATTTTGGCCCATTCCTCCATGCAGATCTCCTCTAGAGCAGTGATGTTTTGGGGCTGACGCTGGGCAACACGGACTTTCAACTCCCTCCAGAGATTTTCTATGGGGTTGAGATCTGGAGACTGGCTAGGCCACTCCAGGACCTTGAAATGCTTCTTACGAAGCCACTCCTTCGTTGCCCGGGCGGTGTGTTTGGGATCATTGTCATGCTGAAAGACCCAGCCACGTCTCATTTTCAATGCCCTTGCTGATGGAAGGAGGTTTTCACTCAAAATCTTACGATACATGGCCCCATTCATTCTTTCCTTTACACGGATCAGTCGTCCTGGTCCCCTTGCAGAAAAACAGCCCCAAAGCATGATGTTTCCACCCCCATGCTTTACAGTAGGTATGGTGTTCTTTGGATCCAACTCAGCATTCTTTCCCCTCCAAACACGACAAGTTGAGTTTCTACCAAAAAGTTCTATTTTGGTTTCATCTGACCATATGATGTTCTCCCAATCCTCTTCTGGATCATCCAAATGCTCTCTAGCAAACCGCAGACGGGCCTGGACGTGTCCTGGCTTCAGCAGGGGGACACGTCTGGCACTGCAGGATTTGAGTCCCTGGCGGCGTAGTGTGTTACTGATGGTAGCCTTTGTTACTTTGGTCCCAGCTCTCTGCAGGTCATTCACTAGGTCCCTCCGTGTGGTTCTGGGATTTTTGCTCACCGTTCTTGTGATCATTTTGACCCCACGGGGTGAGATCTTGCGTGGAGCCCCAGATCGAGGGAGATTATCAGTGGTCTTGTATGTCTTCCATTTTCTAATAATTGCTCCCACAGTTGATTTCTTCACACCAAGCTGCTTACCTATTGCAGATTCAGTCTTCCCAGCCTGGTGAAGGTCTACAATTTTGTTTCTGGTGTCCTTTGACAGCTCTTTGGTCTTGGCCATAGTGGAGTTTGGAGCGTGACTGTTTGAGGTTGTGGACAGGTGTCTTTTATACTGATAACGAGTTCACACAGGTGCCATTAATACAGGTAACGAGTGGAGGACCGAGGAGCCTCTTAAAGAAGTTACAGGTCTGTGAAAGCCAGAAATCTTACTTGTTTGTAGGTGACCAAATACTTATTTTCCACCATAATTTGCAAATAAATTCTTTAAAAATCAGACAATGTGATTTTCTGGATTTTTTTTCCTCATTTTGTCTCTCATAGTTGAGGTATACCTATGATGAAAATTACCGGCCTCTCTGATCTTTTTAAGTGGGAGAACTTACACAATTGGTGGCTGACTAAATACTTTTTTGCCCCACTGTATGTCTGTTAAATAACACTAAAATAATGGCATTAATTAGAGAAATACAGACCACACCATCAAATATATCATTTAGTGAGTGTATAACTTTAGCTTTAAACTTTAGAACATTTCAGAAAGCTGCTGAGTTGTTGCAGGTTGACCATCTAGAACTGTTTCAAATCAGAGTCAGAGAAATAAAAACAGATTCAGCTGTCCGTAAATCTACAAAGGAACAAATAACTTTGTTGGTAGTTTTACATTTTTTTATTCTTAAGATAACTTGGTCACATTTGGAATGTGAAAACCAAACGTATGTGATGGAGCGCTGCTGAGAAATCATCCTAAAAGTTATTTTCAATCCCCTCGTTTCTGATTCCTGCAGATGCCAGTAACAGCAGCCATGAGTTGAGGGTTGGTTCAGTCACAGATAAAGAGAAGAAGACTGTGGTTCCTCTTGTTGTCATCTCCACCGTCACCATACTCAGCATTATAGTCCTCATTAGCATTTTCATCTACTGGAGGTGAGTATCGCATCTCATTCAATCCCTACGCTGTGCAGCCGATAACACTGATAGATCTGCTGTAGAGGGTTCTACTGTGGAGGGTTCCAGCTGTAGAGGGTTCTACTGTACAGGGTTCTACTGTGGAGGGTTCCAGCTGTAGAGGGTTCTACTGTACAGGGTTCTACTGTGGAGGGTTCCAGCTGTAGAGGGTTCTACTGTACAGGGTTCTACTGTGGAGGGTTCCAGCTGTAGAGGGTTCTACTGTGGAGGGTTCTACTGTAGACGGTTCTACTGTGGAGGGTTCTACTGTGGAGAGTTCCAGCTGTAGAGGGTTCTACTGTAGAGGGTTCCAGCTGTAGAGGGTTCTACTGTAGAGGGTTCTACTGTACAGGGTTCTACTGTGGAGGGTTCCAGCTGTAGAGGGTTCTACTGTGGAGGGTTCTACTGTAGAGGGTTCTACTGTGGAGGGTTCTACTGTGGAGGGTTCCAGCTGTAGAGGGTTCTACTGTGGAGGGTTCTACTGTGGAGGGTTCCAGCTGTAGAGAGTTCTGCTGTAGAGGGTTCTACTGTGGAGGGTTCTACTGTAGACGATTCTACTGTAGAGGGTTCTACTGTGGAGGGTTCTACTGTACAGGGTTCTACTGGGGAGGGTTCCAGCTGTAGAGGGTTCTACTGTGGAGGGTTCTACTGTAGAGGGTTCTACTGTGGAGGGTTCTACTGTAGACGGTTCTACTGTAGAGGGTTCTACTGTGGAGGGTTCTACTGTACAGGGTTCTACTGTGGAGGGTTCTACTGTGGAGGGTTCCAGCTGTAGAGGGTTCTACTGTGGAGGGTTCTACTGTGGAGGGTTCTACTGTAGAGGGTTCTACTGTGGAGGGTTCTACTGTGGAGGGTTCTACTGTGGAGGGTTCTACTGTAGACAGTTCTACTGTAGAGGGTTCTACTGTACAGGGTTCTACTGTGGAGGGTTCCAGCTGTAGAGGGTTCTACGGTAGAGGGTTCTACTGTAGAGGGTTCTACTGTAGAGGGTTCTACTGTGGAGGGTTCTACTGTGGAGGGTTCTACTGTAGACAGTTCTACTGTAGAGGGTTCTACTGTGGAGGGTTCTACTGTAGACAGTTCTACTGTAGAGGGTTCTACTGTGGAAGGTTCTACTGTAAAGGGTTCCAGCTGTAGAGGGTTCTACTGTACAGGGTTCTACTGTGGAGGGTTCTACTGTGGAGGGTTCCAGCTGTAGAGGGTTCTAATGTGGAGGGTTCTACTGTGGAGTGTTCTACTGTACAGGGTTCTACTGTGGAAGGTTTTCCGGCTGTAGAGGGTTCTACTGTGGAGGGTTCTACTGTAGAGGGTTCCAGCTGTAGAGGGTTCTACTGTACAGGGTTCTACTGTGGAGGGTTCTACTGTAGAGGGTTCTACTGTGGAGGGTTCTACTGTGGAGGGATCCAGCTGTAGAGAGTTCTACTGTGGAGGGTTCCAGCTGTAGAGGGTTCTACTGTGGAGGGTTCTACTGTGGAGGGTTCCAGCTGTAGAGAGTTCTGCTGTAGAGGGTTCTACTGTGGAGGGTTCTACTGTAGACGATTCTACTGTAGAGGGTTCTACTGTGGAGGGTTCTACTGTACAGGGTTCTACTGTGGAGGGTTCCAGCTGTAGAGGGTTCCACTGTGGAGGGTTCTACTGTAGACGGTTCTACTGTGGAGGGTTCTACTGTGGAGGGTTCCAGCTGTAGAGGGTTCTACTGTGGAGGGTTCTAGCTGTAGAGGGTTCTAGCTGTAGAGGGTTCTACTGTAGACGGTTCTACTGTGGAGGGTTCTACTGTGGAGGGTTCTACTGTAGACGGTTCTACTGTAGAGGGTTCTACTGTAGAGGGTTCTACTGTGGAGGGTTCTACTGTACAGGGTTCTACTGTGGAGGGTTCCAGCTGTAGAGGGTTCCACTGTGGAGGGTTCTACTGTGGAGGGTTCTACTGTGGAGTGTTCTACTGTACAGGGTTCTACTGTGGAGGGTTCCAGCTGTAGAGGGTTCTACTGTGGAGGGTTCCAGCTGTAGAGGGTTCTACTGTGGAGGGTTCCAGCTGTAGAGGGTTCTACTGTGGAGGGTTCTACTGTGGAGGGTTCCAGCTGTAGAGGGTTCTACTGTGGAGGGTTCTACTGTACAGGGTTCTACTCTGGAGGGTTCTACTGTGGAGGGTTCTGCTGTAGAGGGTTCTGCTGTAGAGGGTTCTACTGTGGAGGGTTCCAGCTGTAGAGGGTTCTACTGTGGAGGGTTCTACTGTAGAGGGTTCTACTGTAGACGGTTCTACTATGGAGGGTTCCAGCTGTAGAGGGTTCTACTGTAGAGGGTTCTACTGTAGAGGGTTCCAGTTGTAGAGGGTTCAACTGTGTAGGGTTCTACGGTAGAGGGTTCTACTGTGGAGGGTTCTACTGTGGAGGGTTCTACTGTAGAGGGTTCTACTGTAGTGGGTTCTACTGTAGACGGTTCTACTGTAGAGGGTTCCAGTTGTAGAGGGTTCAACTGTGTAGGGTTCTACTGTAGAGGGTTCTACTGTGGGGGGTTCCAGCTGTAGAGGGTTCTACTGGGGAGGGTTCTACTGTACAGGGTTCTACTCTGGAGGGTTCTACTGTGGAGGGTTCTGCTGTAGAGGGTTCTACTGTGGAGGGTTCTACTGTGGAGGGTTCTACTGTAGAGGGTTCTACTGTAGTGGGTTCTACTGTAGACAGTTCTACTGTAGAGGGTTCTACTGTGGAGGGTTCTACTGTACAGGGTTCTACTGTGGAGGGTTCCAGCTGTAGAGGGTTCCACTGTGGAGGGTTCTACTGTGGAGGGTTCCAGCTGTAGAGGGTTCTACTGTAGAGGGTTCTACTGTAGAGGGTTCCAGTTGTAGAGGGTTCAACTGTGTAGGGTTCTACTGTAGAGGGTTCTACTGTGGAGGGTTCTACTGTGGAGGGTTCCAGCTGTAGAGGGTTCTACTGTGGAGGGTCCAACTGTAGAGGGTTCTACTGTGGAGGGTTCCAGCTGTAGAGGGTTCTACTGTGGAGGGTTCCACTGTAGAGGGTTCTACTGTGGAGGGTTCTACTGTGGAGTGTTCTACTGTACAGGGTTCTACTGTGGAGGGTTCCACTGTAGAGGGTTCTACTGTGGAGGGTTCTACTGTGGAGGGTTCCAGCTGTAGAGGGTTCTACTGTGGAGGGTCCTACTGTACAGGGTTCTACTGTAGAGGGTTCTACTGTGGAGGGTTCTGCTGTAGAGGGTTCTGCTGTAGAGGGTTCTACTGTGGAGGGTTCCAGCTGTAGAGGGTTCTACTGTGGAGGGTTCTACTGTAGAGGGTTCCAGCTGTAGAGGGTTCAACTGTGTAGGGTTCTACTGTAGAGGGTTCTACTGTGGAGGGTTCCAGCTGTAGAGGGTTCTACTGTGGAGGGTTCTACTGTGGAGGGTTCCAGCTGTAGAGGGTTCTACTGTGGAGGGTTCTACTGTACAGGGTTCTACTCTGGAGGGTTCTACTGTGGAGGGTTCTGCTGTAGAGGGTTCCAGCTGTAGAGGGTTCTACTGTGGGGGGTTCTACTGTAGAGGGTTCTACTGTGGAGGGTTCTACTGTGGAGGGTTCTGCTGTAGAGGGTTCTACTGTGGAGGGTTCTACTGTAGAGGGTTCCAGCTGTAGAGGGTTCTACTGTAGAGGGTTCTACTGTAGAGGGTTCCAGCTGTAGAGGGTTCTACTGTGGAGGGTTCTACTGTACAGGGTTCTACTGTGGAGGGTTCCAGCTGTAGAGGGTTCTAATGTGGAGGGTTCTACTGTGGAGTGTTCTACTGTACAGGGTTCTACTGTGGAGGGTTCCAGCTGTAGAGGGTTCTACTGTACAGGGTTCTACTGTGGAGGGTTCTACTGTGGAGGGTTCCAGCTGTAGAGGGTTCTGCTGTAGAGGGTTCTACTGTGGAGGGTTCCAGCTGTAGAGGGTTCTACTGTGGAGGGTTCTACTGTAGAGGGTTCCAGCTGTAGAGGGTTCTACTGTACAGGGTTCTACTGTGGAGGGTTCTACTGTGGAGGGTTCTACTGTAGACAGGAAGGATCTCCTGTAGAGGGTTCTAGATGTGGATGAAGAGGTTCTCCTGTAGAGGGTTCTAGCTGTAGACAGGAAGGATCTCCTGTAGAGGGTTCTAGCTGTAGACAGGAAGGATCTCCTGTAGAGGGTTCTAGATGTGGATGAAGAGGTTCTCCTGTAGAGGGTTCTAGATGTGGATGAAGAGGTTCTCCTGTAGAGGGTTCTAGCTGTAGACAGGAAGGATCTCCTGTAGAGGGTTCTACTGTGGAGGGATCCACTGTAGAGGGTTCTACTGTGGAGGGTTCCAGCTGTAGAGGGTTCTACTGTGGAGGGTTCTACTGTGGAGGGTTCCAGCTGTAGAGGGTTCTGCTGTAGAGGGTTCTACTGTGGAGGGTTCTACTGTAGACGGTTCTACTGTGGAGGGTTCTACTGTGGAGGGTTCTACTGTAGACAGTTCTACTGTAGAGGGTTCTACTGTGGAGGGTTCTACTGTGGAGGGTTCCAGCTGTAGAGGGTTCTACTGTAGAGGGTTCTACTGTGGAGGGTTCCAGCTGTAGAGGGTTCTACTGTGGAGGGTTCTACTGTACAGGGTTCTACTGTGGAGGGTTCCAGCTGTAGAGGGTTCTAATGTGGAGGGTTCTACTGTGGAGTGTTCTACTGTACAGGGTTCTACTGTGGAAGGTTTTCCGGCTGTAGAGGGTTCTACTGTGGAGGGTTCTACTGTAGAGGGTTCCAGCTGTAGAGGGTTCTACTGTAGAGGGTTCTACTGTGGGGGTTCCAGCTGTAGAGGGTTCTACTGTGGAGGGTTCTACTGTGGAGGGTTCCAGCTGTAGAGAGTTCTGCTGTAGGGGGTTCTACTGTGGAGGGTTCTACTGTAGAGGGTTCTACTGTGGAGGGTTCTACTGTAGACGGTTCTACTATGGAGGGTTCCAGCTGTAGAGGGTTCTACTGTGGAGGGTTCTACTGTGGAGGGTTCCAGCTGTAGAGGGTTCTACTGTACAGGGTTCTACTGTGGAGGATTCCAGCTGTAGAGGGTTCTACTGTAGAGGGTTCTACTGTGGAGGTTTCTACTGTGGAGGGTTCTACTGTAGACAGTTCTACTGTAGAGGGTTCTACTGTGGAGGGTTCTACTGTGGACGGTTCCAGCTGTAGAGGGTTCTACTGTACAGGGTTCTACTGTGGAGGGTTCCAGCTGTAGAGGGTTCTACTGTACAGGGTTCTACTGTGGAGGGTTCTACTGTGGAGGGTTCTACTGTAGACAGTTCTACTGTAGAGGGTTCTACTGTGGAGGGTTCTACTGTGGAGGGATCCAGCTGTAGAGAGTTCTACTGTGGAGAGTTCCAGCTGTAGAGGGTTCTACTGTGGAGGGTTCCAGCTGTAGAAGGTTCTACTGTGGAGGGTTCTACTGTGGAGGGTTCCAGCTGTAGAGGGTTCTACTGTACAGGGTTCTACTGTGGAGGGTTCTACTGTAGAGGGTTCTACTGTGGAGGGTTCTACTGTGGAGGGTTCCAGCTGTAGAGGGTTCTACTGTGGAGGGTCCTACTGTAGAGGGTTCTACTGTGGAGGGTTCTACTGTGGAGGGTTCTACTGTGGAGGGTTCTACTGTAGAGGGTTCTACTGTGGAGGGTTCCAGCTGTAGAGGGTTCTACTGTACAGGGTTCTACTGTGGAGGGTTCCAGCTGTAGAGGGTTCTACTGTACAGGGTTCTACTGTGGAGAGTTCCAGCTGTAGAGGGTTCTACTGTAGAGGGTTCTACTGTACAGGGTTCTACTGTGGAGGGTTCTACTGTAGAGGGTTCTACTGTGGAGGGTTCTACTGTGGAGGGATCCAGCTGTAGAGGGTTCTACTGTGGAGGGTTCTACTGTGGAGGGGTCCAGCTGTAGAGGGTTCTACTGTGGAGGGTTCCAGCTGTAGAGGGTTCTACTGTGGAGGGTTCTACTGTGGAGGGTTCCAGCTGGAGAGGGTTCTACTGTGGAGGGTTCTACTGTGGAGAGTTCCAGCTGTAGAGGGTTCTACTGTAGACGGTTCTACTGTGGAGGGTTCCAGCTGTAGAGGGTTCTACTGTGGAGGGTTCCAGCTGTAGAGGGTTCTACTGTGGAGGGTTCTACTGTGGAGGGTTCCAGCTGTAGAGGGTTCTACTGTGGAGGGTTCTACTGGAGAGGGTTCTACTGTGGAGGGTTCCAGCTGTAGAGGGTTCCACTGTAGAGGGTTCTACTGTAGAGGGTTCCAGTTGTAGAGGGTTCAACTGTGTAGGGTTCTACTGTAGAGGGTTCTACTGTGGAGGGTTCCAGCTGTAGAGGGTTCTACTGTGGAGGGTTCTACTGTAGAGGGTTCTACTGTGGAGGGTTCTACTGTGGAGGGTTCTGCTGTAGAGGGTTCTGCTGTAGAGGGTTCTACTGTGGAGGGTTCCAGCTGTAGAGGGTCCTACTGTGGAGGGTTCTACTGTGGAGGGTTCCAGCTGTAGAGGGTTCTACTGTGGAGGGTTCTACTGTACAGGGTTCTACTGTGGAGGGTTCCAGCTGTAGAGGGTTCTACTGTGGAGGGTTCCAGCTGTAGAGGGTTCTACTGTGGAGGGTTCCAGCTGTAGAGGGTTCTACTGTGGAGGGTTCTACTGTAGAGGGTTCCAGCTGTAGAGGGTTCTACTGTACAGGGTTCTACTGTGGAGGGTTCCAGCTGTAGAGGGTTCCACTGTGGAGGGTTCTACTGTGGAGGGTTCTACTGTGGAGTGTTCTACTGTACAGGGTTCTACTGTAGAGGGTTCCAGCTGTAGAGGGTTCTACTGTAGAGGGTTCTACTGTGGAGGGTTCTACTGTGGAGGGTTCCAGCTGTAGAGGGTTCTACTGTGGAGGGTTCCAGCTGTAGAAGGTTCTACTGTGGAGGGTTCTACTGTGGAGGGTTCCAGCTGTAGAGGGTTCTACTGTACAGGGTTCTACTGGGAGGGTTCTGCTGTAGAGGGTTCTGCTGTAGAGGGTTCTACTGTGGAGGGTTCCAGCTGTAGAGGGTTCTACTGTGGAGGGTTCTACTGTGGAGGGTTCCAGCTGTAGAGGGTTCTACTGTGGAGGGTTCTACTGTGGAGGGTTCCAGCTGTAGAGGGTTCTACTGTGGAGGGTTCCAGCTGTAGAGGGTTCTACTGTGGAGGGTTCTACTGTGGAGGGTTCCAGCTGTAGAGGGTTCTACTGTACAGGGTTCTACTGTGGAGGGTTCTACTGTGGAGGGTTCTACTGTAGACAGTTCTACTGTAGAGGGTTCTACTGTGGAGGGTTCTACTGTGGACGGTTCTACTGTAGAGGGTTCTACTGTGGAGGGTTCTACTGTACAGGGTTCTACTGTGGAGGGTTCCAGCTGTAGAGGGTTCCACTGTGGAGGGTTCTACTGTGGAGGGTTCCAGCTGTAGAGGGTTCTACTGTGGAGGGTTCTACTGTGGAGGGTTCTACTGTAGAGGGTTCTACTGTAGTGGGTTCTACTGTAGACGGTTCTACTGTAGAGGGTTCTACTGTGGAGGGTTCTACTGTAGACGGTTCTACTATGGAGGGTTCCAGCTGTAGAGGGTTCTACTGTGGAGGGTTCTACTGTAGAGGGTTCTACTGTGGAGGGTTCTACTGTGGAGGGTTCTACTGTAGACGGTTCTACTGTACAGGGTTCTACTGTGGAGGGTTCCAGCTGTAGAGGGTTCTACTGTTGAGGGTTCTACTGTAGATGGTTCTACTGTAGACGGTTCTACTGTGGAGGGTTCTACTGTACAGGGTTCTACTGTGGAGGGTTCCAGCTGTAGAGGGTTCTACTGTAGACGGTTCTACTGTGGAGGGTTCCAGCTGTGGACTGCAAGGATCTCCTGCAGAGGGTTCTAGCGTTGGATGGGAAGGATCTCCTGTAGAGGGTTCTAGATGTAGACATGAAGGTTCTCCTGTAGGGGGTTCTAGCTGTGGATGAAGAGGTTCTCCTGTAGAGGGTTCTAGCTGTGGATGAAGAGGTTCTCCTGTAGAGGGTTCTAGATGTGGATGAAGAGGTTCTCCTGTAGAGGGTTCTAGCTATGGATGATGAGGTTCTCCTGTAGAGGGTTCTAGCTGTGGATGAAAAGGTTCTCCTGTAGAGGGTTCTAGATGTGGATGAAGAGGTTCTCCTGTAGAGGGTTCTAGCTGTAGACAGGAAGGATCTCCTGTAGAGGGTTCTAGCTGTAGACAGGAAGGATCTCCTGTAGAGGGTTCTAGATGTGGATGAAGAGGTTCTCCTGTAGAGGGTTCTAGATGTGGATGAAGAGGTTCTCCTGTAGAGGGTTCTAGCTGTAGACAGGAAGGATCTCCTGTAGAGGGTTCTAGCTGTAGACAGGAAGGATCTCCTGTAGAGGGTTCTAGATGTGGATGAAGAGGTTCTCCTGTAGAGGGTTCTAGCTGTGGATGAAAAGGTTCTCCTGTAGAGGGTTCTAGATGTGGATGAAGAGGTTCTCCTGTAGAGGGTTCTAGCTGTGGATGAAGAGGTTCTCCTGTAGAGGGTTCTAGATGTGGATGAAGAGGTTCTCTTGTAGAGGGTTCTAGATGTGGATGAAGAGGTTCTCCTGTAGAGGGTTCTAGCTGTGGATGAAAAGGTTCTCCTGTAGAGGGTTCTAGATGTGGATGAAGAGGTTCTCCTGTAGAGGGTTCTAGATGTGGATGAAGAGGTTCTCCTGTAGAGGGTTCTGGCTGTAGTGGGTTCTACTGTAGAGGGTTCTAGCTGTGGATGAAAAGGTTCTCCTGTAGAGGGTTCTAGATGTGGATGAAGAGGTTCTCCTGTAGAGGGTTCTAGATGTGGATGAAAAGGTTCTCCTGTAGGGGGTTCTAGCTGTGGATGAAGAGGTTCTCCTGTAGGGGGTTCTAGCTGTGGATGAAGAGGTTCTCCTGTAGGGGGTTCTAGCTGTGGATGAAGAGGATGATAAGGGTTTTCCATCATGTTCTTCATCAGAACGGAGAGAGTTTTTGTGTCTCTAGGTGTAAATGAGTTTGGGTGGTTTTACATCTAAATGTGTCCCAGTGATGAAGTGGTTACCTGTCGTCCAGGTGTAGCCCCGCCCAGCTCCATGTGACCCTGAACAGGCGTGTGAAGCTGATATGATCAGATCTTCTTTATGTTTGTTGCAGCTAGTGGATCTTTACCTTCATGTTAACAGCTTCATATCAGAGAACCTCAGCAGGTCTCGACAGGTTACAGGAAGGTTTATTTAATAGAGATTATATTTTTGATCTTAATCTGTGTGAACATAGTTTGTGTTCTGTGTTTTATTAATCTGTTTATTCATCTGGTCTTTTCACTGTTGTCCTGTTGTTCAGCTTCCTGTGAACCACATTCAGCTTGTTCATTAGTGTTGCTATGCAACAATGCTACACTTTGTAATTTAAGATTTAGATATTGTATATATGTATTTTTCTAGTACTTATTCATCATGTCACCTATTAGTTTTACCTGTTTAATCAGGTTCAGAGTCCAGCAGGACTGGTACCTGTCCCCACAATCAATGTGTGAGAGACAGAGAACCCGAGACAAGCTGTCAAGTCCATCACACATAAATATAAACCAGGATCTATGTAGGATCCCAAGTTAACATGACGTGATGTTTTTTAGACTGTGAGAGGGTTCAGACAGACTGAGATGTAGCACCCACTGTTCCACTGTGCTGCCCTTAAAACTTATTTAGAAAATCTGTTTTTGTTCTTTCAGATTTGGGAATAACCAGCTTCAGAAATCCAATCAAAGTCAGCGTGTCTTTGATTGGACTGAAAATTTTCTCCAGAGATTTAAGTTGTTATTCTTGTTTTCAGCTTGTTGTTGTATCTCTGAGATTGAGCAGCGCTAAAATGGTAATAATCCAAGGAGCCGGGACAGTAATCCGTAGTGGAGCAGCTGAGTGTGTCCAGAGGGGTTTGCTGGATAGAAAAGGACATCCGCCTGATTATTTTGGGCAGAAGGAATCATGTTGTGTCTCTTAGGGCAGGAGGCTGGAGGCCAAACCGGCTCTAATCCTGGTGACTTGTGTCTTTTTTCAATCTCTTGGAAAAACATTCAGACACTATGGTTGTGCATTTTAGGTTAGGCAGTTTTACAGAACTTCATCACACTTTCTGACTCAACAATAAAAGAGAGTATGTTGGAAAATATTTGATTATATTCATTTGATTATATTTGTGAAGCTGTTTTAGTTCATGAAAATGATGGAAGAAGCGTCCAGCTCTTATTTAAATCTGTTCTCTTGCTACTGAAATAATCCCTTTACTTGGTTGGTTTATTTTCTCATTAAACTCTTAATTATTAGTTTAAAATCTGCTGTGAACCAGTAGGTTAAATTAGTAAATATTGTCCCACTGAAGGTCTTTTGCAAAGTTTTTTATGAATCACACAAGGAAACTGAAGACAACTGATGGTGCGTTCACACCGGCCCAACCATCAACGTCATAAGCAGCTAGTTTATATGTAAAGTCTATGGTGGACGGGCGTCAGACACACGTCAACGGCTCTGCGGTGCTTTGTGAGCGTTATGAGCGGCAACTTTTCAAGCTTTTCTAGCGTTTCAGGCGTTGACGCTTGAAAAGCTAGAAAAGCTAGAAAAGCTTAAAGTTCAGCTAGCTGAACTTTTGACGTTCATAACACTCTTGAAGCGGCATGTCAACCAATCAGAGCGTCTCATCGTAGTGACGTAAGACGTCACAGCACGTAGCCGGGAAGAAGCTGGATCAGCCAAAATGGAAAACGTAGCTCCTGGAGCAAATGGTTAAACTCACCAAACTCAGAATGCATCTGAAGAATGGGGTGTATCCACAAACGGTGCTGATGCACCCGACGTCGACGTTGTCTAGATCTATGAAGTAAATAAATCCAAGCCACTGTCTCAATATGATCCGCCATAGCTCCGAACATCCGATAACAAAGGAAGCCCCGCCTTCGCGCTCTTTCCGTCAGGCTTTACGAGCTTTAACGCCTATGCGCTCTGACTGGCAGGTGTTATGAGCTTCAACTTCAAACGTCAAATTTGGAGCGTTATCAGCGTTACTTGATGTTGACAAAGTGTGAACGCACCATAACTCCACTGAGCTTGTTGGGATATTTTCTATCAGCATTCTGACAAGTGATAGAGTTTAACCAGATAAATAAGGTTAAAGAGGTCATTTCATTCACATTTCTGTCTGCGTTAAAGTTCAGGTGGTTCTGGCTCCTTCCATCAGGCTGCTTCATCAGCAGCTCGTTCATATTTATTATTCGAATTTACTGGACTCTGATTGGCTAACAAACTAGTCAGCAAATTCTAATACTGAATATGAACAAGTTGCTGCTCGAGGCCTGATGGAAGGAGCCAGAACAACCCAAATGTTAATGTAGACAGATTGAAAGGTCTGGGTTCAGTAGATATAAAATGTTTCATATACTGGTTAATACTTAAGAAATAACCACAAAGTCATGAAATGTGTATGAAATGGACTCTTTAAGGTTGAAATGTTACGTAACACAACTAGAAAAGCACTTGGAGAACACAGACCTCCACCAGGACCGTCAGTTCCACACTCTGACCATTTATTATGGAGTTACAGCCACATGCATCTTCTAATGTTAAAGAATCCTTTAAAACATTCCTGGATCTATAAATTGATCTGGATCACCACAAAATCTATCAGTTGTTCCTTCACACATTTTTTAAAAAGTTTCATGAAAATCCATTTGCAGCTTTTCATGTGATGTTACTGACAAACAAACTAGAAAAGTACTTGTAGAACACAGACCTCCACCAAGCAGCTTAACTGCCCCTATGTTCTGATCTACACTAAAAGACTCCGGCCACGCCGCCAGGTGGCAGCGGGGGAGGTCATGTTTTCATTGGAGTTTGTTTGTTTGTTAACAAAATAACTCCAAAACTTATTGATGGATTTTGATGACATTTTCAGGATTGGTCCTTGTACCTATCAGTTAGATTTTGGTGGTGGTCGGATCAGTGTCTGGGATTTTGATGATTGGTCCTTGTACCATTTTCGACCTATCCTTAAAATACCATCATAATCTTCCAGGAGGTTTTGAGGTAAACAAACAAACCCTGATGAAAACATAACCTCCTCTGCTGCCACCTGGTGGCAGGTGGAGGTAACAAACTTCAGCAAAAACACGACCTCCTTGGCGAAGGTAATGAAGCATTTACAATTCTTCAGATTTAAACTGTATAGTCAAAATATTCCTGTAGAAAGTGACACTTTCAGCTGCTGTTTTTTTTTTCTCAGCCACAGTGAGCTTGTGATTAACAAGCCTGTTACTACTAGAAATCCTTTGTGTACTTATATACAGTATGAACAGGCGAGTCTGACTGTGATAGTATTTGTGTTTCTCTGAAGTATCAGCCTTTAATCTCCGAGCTCAGCCTTCTTTCTGTGTGCTGATAATCTGTGATGTCCATTTCTGGCCAAGATAACACAGGTTCATCAGCAGCAGTCTTATCCATTTAAAAACATGTCAAGGATTAGCAGAACATCTTGTTTCCTGTGTTTATGTCAAGATTACTGTGTTTTTGCTTAAATCTTGGCTAAAGCCGAACAACATAAAAACAAAAGCATCTTCTGCCTGTCAGCGTCATCACAGTTTGGTTGGTTTACTCTGTTATTTTTTTATTTGCTTCTTTTTTTCCTTATTTAATCCGACTTTAAATCATTTATTATTATTATATTATTATTTGTAGTTAATACATGTAGTGCAGATGAGGAGGATCCATCTCCTTCTCTGGAAAACATTTAGACACTAAAAATACAAAAAATTGTTTTGTTTTTTTTGCAGATTGTGTTTCCAGACGGCACATTTTTACATCAGTAACATCTCGTCTCCGGGAGTTATCGCTGTACAATCCACATCTGGTAACACACACACACACAATCACACACCAACAGTGATTTAGTGGCAGGAGAAAAATCTAAAATGTTGCCTCTCTTCATCTTTGCCAGTAAAAACATTAACAAGTGAAACTTATGATTGTGGTTTGTCCAACAGGACAAAACAAAAGCAGAACAAAAACCCAAAAAACTTCTCTGTCTGCTCCTGGTTACAAATGTTGGGTGGTTTTACTTTTCCAACATTTCATTTAATTGTTTTTCAATTTCTTAGAATAAAAATATCTTCCTTTTAGAAATGACTTCTTTCTGATCTTGTCTAAGTGTCCTTGCAACAGCATTAACTCCATCTGGGTCTTGTATAAAGTTAGCTTGTTCTTTGCTTTTATTAGCTGTTATATGTACAACGATGCAAAGAGCAGAGAATTATAAGAGTGCTTGTTTTATTTATCATGTAAATAATGTATAGCACGTTGGTCCACTACTGGTTATTTTAAAGTGTTTATAAATAAAGTTGGATTGGAACTACGCTTTGAATGTCCAGGCTGGTGATTTAAAAGTATCTATTAGATGGAAAACACAGAGTTGGTGACGGGTAACTGATGAAATATTCCTCTGGTGACAGAGCAGAGAATAGTTAATTACAAAACAGTCCAGAAATAATCAACTTGATACCCTCTAAAACAACCAGCCTGAAATCCAAATCCAAGAAACATGTAGGTCAGAAACTCTTAAACAGTTACTGTGAATTAACAAGGTGATTTAAGGGACATGTGAAGGAGCAGCCTGGAGGCGTGGTCATTCATAAAGAGGTAAGTCCAGAATAAATAATGATTAGGGTCCGGCAAGAATCACAGGTCAGAGTTTCAGAAACAAGTCAGTGAGACACAAAACACTAGAAAGTTGTTCCTGGAGGTAAACAAACAGTCTGGCAGTCATCATGGAGCAGGACGAAGATTAAATATGGTAATAGACTGGTTAACGATGTGTAATCAGTCCAGACCAGGTGAGCAGAAGAAGACATGATTAGGATAGTTAGAGACAGAACGTGACCTGAGGTGAGAAAGGTAAACAAACACAACAATCATTTCACTGATTTTATCAACATATTTATTCATTTTATTTCAGTTTCTTAATTAACACTCAAATTAGATCATAAATAAAGACATTTATAAAAGTTTGTGATTTTTGACAGACACAGGTGATGTTAGAAATCTGTTATTGTCTTAAAGAATCCTGACCCTCCCCCTCCAAAAACATCTGCTGTATTCTTAGTGACCATGAATTTTTTATAGTGTTTAATCTTCATTTTCCAACTATGTCCTTTATTCACTTTTCTAAAATGTTTAATAACCTTTTTAACAATGTCTCTAATTCATTTAAGGTTTCTGTCCTGCAGAATGTTGCAAAGATTAAAAATCCAGATCTCTCCTGAATACAAAAGGAGAATCTTTTTGTGTCTGACAAGGACGTTGTCTGTTTTCTGCTAAAGAGATTTTAAGAGTTTTTATTTATTGTTTTCAATTTTACAGATGTGGAAACTACTTTTTCGTTGAAGGACTTTGTGCAGCACGTTGCTGAACTTCACAGCACTCAGGGCTTCCATCAAGAATTTGAGGTACGAAAACATGATTTTTTTTCAGCACTTGTGTTTCTAGCTGTTGTTAAATCGACTGTTCAGCAGGTTTTTAGAGTTGTTCTCATGCTGTGATCCTCTATGGGCAAACAGAAACAAAAACAGATTCTTTATCTGATTCTCTATTTTCTACTATAATTATTACTTTATTTATATCAGAATCAGATGTATTTGGTCCAGTATGTTACTGGTTCTGGCTCTTGCAGACAGACAGACAGACTCTCAGACAGTGTTGGACACAGAACACACATGAGGTACATTAGCAGCATTTTACCACCATGAACATCTCTAGAAGAGGTTATTATCTTGTTAGGAGAGGGAACCAATCAGTAAATCAGTACATTTAAAACCAGCCATATTGGAGTCTCTGGTCTCTGAGTGTTGAAGGGATGACATCTGGATATTTCTTCTGGTGAACTCCAACAGAATGATCTCCCTGATCTGAATCTGTTGTTGCAACTCTGTTTCAGATTGTTTAGAAAAAGCACCATGTGTCAGCACAGGTACAAATAATTAACTCCATAGTTGTGTCATCAGTCCTGTGGCTGATGTTTACCAGTTCTTTGATACTTGGGTAAGAGAGAGGCCAAAACTCTCAGCTGATCACCAGCAAGTGTTGATTTTAATCTGATAGTGTGGAAATCTGTTGGATAGAAGTAGTGAGGGGGCTCTAACAGAGGACAAGAGGATACAGGGGGAATCTGACTGAGCCATGTTCAGAACCTCTGATGGAAACATCTTCTGTGGTCAGAAGGTTGTTGGTAGTGGTGATTGTACCAACCAGAGAACCTTTTAGTGGACAACAGTGGTTAGGGATCCTGTTGAGCTGAAGAAGAGGTTTTCTGTCCCTGGAGTCTCCCAAAGCAGCTAACAGGTACTGACTAGCCAAAAGGGCGTCGGCTTCTGTGGCTGTGGAAGCTACCTGCTTTTAGATTGAGAGTGAGCATCTCCTTACATCTAAGGGAGTCAGCTGAGGTGGATGGGACATCTGATCAGGAAGCCTCTTGATCGTGTCCTTTTGAGGGACTTGCAGACATGTCCAGTCGAGACCCATCAGCAGACTCATTGACTCCCCCAAGAGGAGCTGGGTAGTGTTGCTGAGGTGAAGGATGTCTGAGTTTGATATATTTTTAAATGTCACCAAATACCTATAACAGATTATTACTGTTTAGCCATTATAATTATTTCTACATTTTTATTTTGCTGTTATGCTGTTTTGTTGATAACATTGTTTTTTATAATTTGTGGGAGTTGTTTTCGTTTTGTTTTGTCCTGTAATTGTTATTTTTGTCTTGTGTGTTTTGGCTGTCTGCTGCTGTCTGCTGCACCCTCGTCATTAGATACTAAAAGAGAGTTACAAGGTAAGATACTCGTCTTAAGTAAATGTCTGCATTCTGCACTGAAGTCCCACACAGTACAACTGTGTTTGTGCATCAATATAGAAAATGACTTTTCATGCAAAATATGTGAACAAGATTTTTTTTTAGGTTGAGTGAGTAAACTTTATTTATGTAGATTTTATATCACAGACAGCAATCACAAAGTGCTACACAGTTGTAATAAATAAATAAATAAATAAATAAATATGATTGTGTAGTCAATAAATAACATAAGATACAACTAAACACGGCACCAGGTCAGATTAGCTTTACCAAAACAAATATGTTATTAGGAACTTTTTAATAGTTTCCACTGAGTCTAGAGAGCGCAGGTCTAGAGGACGTTTGTTCCAAAGGTGGGGCCCGGTGACGATCAGTTATCAGGACCATCAGTAGGTTCTGATGACCTCAAGCTTTGAGATGTGCTGTAGGACTTAATAACGTCAGTGATGAAGACAGAAGCGTGACATGAAGGACTCTAAAGGTCAGCACCAAGATTTTAAATCTAGGGACACCTTGGCGTCTAACTAGTCGAAGTTAATCAGCAGATACAGTAATTAAAGGTGGTAAAGAGGATTTTACCCCGAATGAGAAGCTCAATGGCTGTTTGTCATTTTTCAAATAGTCCCCGCCCCCTCTCCATGCCAGAAACGCCTCCGTTAGAAATTTGCGTTAGAGTCTTCCATTGTTTACTATCGGAATCGCTGGATGTTTTTCTGGAACTACTACAACTTTGTTTCTTCAAATATGTCGGGATCATCGATGGTAAAGGGCTGTTTATTGTTACTTTTAGCAGTACAAGTGTGATTGACAAGCGAGTAGCCAATAGATTACGAAACAGGTTCATTATCTATTGGCTACTTTATTTCAAGCAGACAGAAAGGCAAATCAAGAAACAGTCAATAAACACTAAGAAACAAAACTATGAATAAGAACTGTGGCTGCTGGAACGATGCTGTGTAAATGCTAACAAGCAAACTAGCAACAAGTAGCTACCTTTTGTTTTGATGACAGCTGAGCACATGTGACATTCTATTAGACATAGTTAATGATTTTGGATTTATATATAAAATGTCTTATCGAAGAGATATAGATTAGCTGTACTTTCAGCTTGTGTTTTATACTTTATGTATGTGTAGTTTATGTGTGTGTTTTTTAGGAGGTGCAGGCATGCATGGTGGACATGGAGATGACCACTGACAGCTCTAAACATCCCGATAATAAGACTAAGAACAGATACAGCAACATCTTAGCCTGTGAGTACACATTAGTATGACCCTAGTGCATGAGATCTGTAGAGTTTTATACAATTGTTTTTCTAAAAATTTGATTTGATTTGATTTGATTTGATTTGATTTGATTTGATTTGATTTGATTTGATTTGATTTGATTTGATTTGATTTGATTTGATTTGATATGCCTTTATTGTCCCGTGGGGGAAATTACCTGGAGATACAGAGAACAGCTTGACCTTCGCTCTCCAAGGCTGTCAGAGCTTGTGCTCGGCGCCAGTTGCTCAGGTCAGCCAAGGTCACACAGGAGAATACATGCATACGTACGTACGTATGTACGTACGTTTAAAAACAGAATCCCCATATCTGAAACACAAGAAACAAACTTTAAAATCTTTAAAAACAACAGAAGTGGCAAAAAGGGCTTCAAGGACACAAAGGGAGTCCGAAAATCTTCATCAAACCATTTTTTTCACAACTGCTTTGCAACACATTGCAGAAAACCTCAGCAAAGCAAAGCTGTTACCACTTTAAATGTTAACTTGGCTTAAACCCTTCTACCTAAATCAAATCACTTCAAAGGTAACGATTCCTGTTTGTCCTTTTGGTGTTTTTCACTTTTCCTCCAAATATTTTAACAAAAAAAGTTTGAGAATGTAAATACTTCATCTAGTTCATGCTAATGCTCATCTTTAACACCCTTTTTATCCACATGCACAATAGCACAAAGGAAATGGGACTTTATATTCACTGTCACTGGTTAAAATCTTGAGTTTTGTGTGGAAAGGAATGACTGTCTCATCAGGAGCTGAAAGGAATTCATTGGGTTCATTAATAATATATTTAATAAAGAGAATCGATCTGAAACTTTTTTAGAAACTTTTCCCAGCGCTGTTTCAGAGCTATGATGATCTAAATCCTGACTGAAACTCCTCAAACACATTATTACTGTGTAAATACCTTTACAAGAGCAGATTGAACAACCTGGAGTCTTAAGTAAAGGTTTAATTACAACAAGCCTCAAAGCCTTAGCTACATATCCATCTGCTGAAGACAGGTTGATCAGATCCAGTGTGGGAATTAATTACCAGAATAACCCCCTTTAACAGTTTTGTTCCAATGTTCAGTCTGACATAATTCATTCATATAGAGTAGATTTGATTCTATTACTCTCAGTCCTGCACTGCTGAAGTGTTGAACCTTCTATTATTCACATAACAGCTTAAGCAATTAACTTGGAAATACGCTATAGCTACAAAAATCCACTATAGCTTGTAAACCTGATCAAAAATAGTTGTATGTAAATCCAAAACTCCAACTTGGTTAGCCATGCAGCTTTAGGCACTGGAGAGAGAGAGAAGAGATGTTTCCATCAGAAAACCAAAACAGGGGAAATAAAACTTATCTGATTGTTTCATGTGGTTATTTTCAGTCACACAATTCAAATCACTACAAACTCTGTGGAAACAAGTACAGATTTTTTTAAGGAATGAAATCGGTCCTTCTGATTCTGTAAGAGTATTCGTACGTTGACCTAACCTCATGTTGTTTTATATTTTTCTCTATTTGACCCTCAGATGATCACAGCCGGGTGCGTCTTTCATCACCAGCCAGTAAAGATGGAAGGAAGACAGATTATATTAACGCTAACTATGTGGATGTAAGAAGCTCTTGATTTTATTTTAAATCCATATTCAGTATGTCAAACAAAGTTGATGTAGTTGTATTTGTTTCTAAGAAGTAATGAAATGTGAGATACACCTCTTGTTTGTGCAAATCTTTGTGAGAAACCACCAATTTCTTCATCGTGTTCCTCCTCATCCTCCTTTTCTCCAGCCTGTAGCCTGACAGTCAGCTGGAGCGTTCTGTCTTTTAAGTTTTCAGACTCCATCTTTGGTCCATGAGATATCAGACGGATGGTTCCGGGAGAGTCGGTTTTGTAAAGTGCTAATATTTTGTTCTCATGTAGTTCTTCTCCTTCAAAAAGCTCTGCTTCTGGCTTACCAGACTCTAACACACACAGCTCCTACTTACCTTCACTCCTTCATCCAAACCTACATTCCCACGCGTCAGCTACGCTCAGCCGCTGAAAGACGCCTAGCGCTTCCACCACAACGTGGCATGAGATCATGTTCCAAACTCTTCTCCTCTGTTGTCCCCCGATGGTGGAATGACCTACCAAACTCGGTCCGATCCTCAGAGTCTGCAGCTACTTTTAAGAGCAGACTTAAGACTCACCTCTTTAAAGAACACTTTCAGTCTTAATGTAGGAGTGATTTATGATTTATGATAGCGATTTGAGAGTTTATCTCTACAAGAAAAAAAAAAAAAAAAAGCACTTGATGTATCAGCGTCAGAATTAAACTGGACTCCAAACAGTCCGCCTCCTTATATTGTTTCCTTCTCTTTGATTTCTTGCTTGTATGTTCTCTCAATGTAAGTCGCTTTGGATAAAAGCGTCTGCTAAATGACAGTAGTAGTAGTAGTAGTAGTAGTAGTAGTAGTAGTAGTAGTAGTAGTAGTAGTAGTAGTTTCAGTCATTTGTTGCTGAAAGGCAAGTCCTAAACACACTTGTGCCTATCTGGGTGCAACATGTATGAAAACACAAAGAACTGCAGTATTTTGCCCAGTTATGTGAAGCACAAGTCAGTTTCTATTCATGACTAATGGAAACTGACTAGTGATATACCTCCAACATCATCAGTGTTGAGGATGTTAATTAAATAATACACAGTTAAACAGAGTGTGTATGGTCCTCGGTGGAGAATACCTCTGGCTCTCAGGTATCAGCAACAAGCAGCTGCTAAGAAGCATGTAAGCAGACAGTCAATTATTTGACGCCCACCAATTCTTCTAGCCAATCAGAGGCGAGAAAGGTGGTATATTTTAAATATTTGCATGCTGGAGGTATCATCTCAGAACTGATTAGTAGGTTAGTAGCAATCCAGATATCAGGTCCTCAAAATCCAAGAGGTCAGGCAGAGACATGATCAGGTAATACTCTCCAGCTGTTTTCAGAGGTTCAGGAACATCTTTCACCAGAGTTGTATTTTCAGACACTGGCTGCAGCCAGGTGTACTTGGAACCACTCACAGTGCTTGTCTCAGGTCTCACCTGCTCATCGCTTCACATCATTTACCTTTGATCCTCGTTCAGAGGCTGATCAGATCTCACAGCCGTCCACTCCAACTTCTCCACTCTGCTCCGTCCGGCACGCTGCACCATCACGCTGCACCATCACGCTGCACCATCACGCTGCACCATCACGCTGCACCATCACGCTGCACCATCACGCTGCACCATCACGCTGCACCATCACGCTGCACCATCACGCTGCACCATCAGCAGGATCAGTGGACGGCGGTGAGATCGGATCAGTCTCTGAACGAGGATCAAAGGCAAATGATCTGAGAAGATCTGGAGCTCTGGTCAGAACGTTGGAACATGACTGAGTGTTTTGGTCGGGGGGGTAAATCACATGTTCTTATACACTGTCGTTCACGTGAGATACATCATCAATGTGTGTGTTTTCAGCGTTCCCTGTTTCCCCACACCCCTCTCGCTTTCCCGGGACATCTCCTGTCTGTCTGAATACAAACACTGCACCGCGTAAAGTCGGCTCTTATTACTAGGTCTTCAGTAGGATAAGTCCCGGACCAGATTATGGGGGCCGACACCACAACGGTACTTTCAGACAGAAAAGCACAACAAACGAAGCCGGGAACATTTCCTGTTTTCATGGCCTGTTTGAAAGGGGCTAATGAGACAAAACAAGACTGACATCAGGAATCAGCTGTGAGCAGGTGCAGAGCATGAATGAGATTGCAGCAGGGTTGCAGATTAGGATGTTGATCAGGCAGAACTTTGTTGACAGTGTTTATTTCATTATCGCTCCAAACAAGTATCTCAGAAACCATTGGCTGAAATTACACAAACAAACAAAATGAGCTCTAGTTAAGGCTCAAACAACTGTGTGTGCGTGCGTGCGTGCGTGCGTGCGTGCGTGCGTGCGTGCGTGCGTGCGTGCGTGCGTGCGTGTGTGTGTGGGTTTGTATTTCTGACCTCCTGGGGACCCGTTTCCTGACTTTTACTATCTTTCTGGGGTCCGAGGGTTCTTGTGGGGACCGAAGCCTGGTCCCCATGAGGGGGACTCCCCTTTTTAGGGTTAGGGGTTAGGTTTATAGGTATGGTGTGAATAGAGTTTTAGTTAGTCTTAGGGTTAGTTATAGATCAGTAATGGTTAAAAGGGTTTGGGTTAGGTATAAATCTAGTTACTAAAATCAATGGAAGTCAATGGACAGTCCCCATAAAGATAACAAAACACACTTGTGTGTGTGTGGGGGGGGGACACAGGGGACGTACTGACACTTTTGTCCCACCCTGTTTAAAATCCTATCTATATTGCATGAAAGATAAACGTGACAGAATCAGAGTGAGAGACATGAGACATGAGCACTTATAAAACATTTTATACATGAAAACTTGTAAAACGTGTTGATGCTAAATGAGCGAGACGAGATGATCACCTGTGGTTGTGCAAAAGATGAAAATCCTCAAAGAAGAAATCTTACATTTATGTGTTTTTTTAATCCTAATAAAACAGGCAGCAATCCCCTCCGATGCTGAAAGATTGAGTTGCTGCTAAATCAGAATCTACTGCTGTGATACACACATCTAATATTCAGACTTCATGTAGATTCCTTTCTCATGGAAGACACAGTAGTGCTTATATACTGGTATAATACTATATGTACATATATATATGCTGCTGCCTGAAGTTGTTCTTGTTGTGGGTGATGTAGATGGGCAGTGTAGAGGTGGTCCAGCACCAGGTTTCAGTCTTATTCTGTCCCTGTTTGTCAACCCCCCCCCCCCCGCCCAAATGCAAGTGCTCACCATATTTTTATATGATAAATCCAAATCCTGTTGGCTAAACAATGACATGATGTGAAGTCCTTGCTAACATATCATACATTACATGTCCTGAACAAGCTGCATTTTTAGAGAATCTCCAAAATGTTTCTATTTACCAGCGATTTAAATGTTCATCTAGTGTTTTTTAATTATTTAATTCTTGCCACTTGTTCATTTTAAATAGCAAATTAATGTTTTCTTAAATAAAAACAAACGTAATCAATGTCCTTTAATACTATTCAGGACCAATGAACTCCCTTTGTGTTTGTTATTATTTTCCATATTTATTGTGTTTTCACCTGGCAGTAGTACTGGGGCTGTTGATGGAAACTAGCCAGGGACTAAATCTGCTCCAGAGTTCCTGTTGTAGGACAAACCAACCAAACAAATATAGAATTCCCTGTTCAGTTATTGATGGTGAATCATCAGAAAGGGTCTTGTTCCAGGTTTAACCAGCTGTTTCTTGTTTCTCAGGGTTTTAAGAGGCCACGGTGGTACATTGCTACCCAGGGCCCTTTGAAGTCCAGTATTGAGGACTTTTGGAGGATGATCTGGGAGCAAAATGTCAGCATCATTGTTATGATCACTAACCTGGTGGAGAACGGACGGGTAAGTACAGATATCTGCTCCTAATCGTCAGGCTCACAAAGTAAATAGTGCTAATTATAATATGGTGCCACAAACACGTCCATCATGATGAGCTGGTGAGTCACACTCTGTTTTCATCTCATCATGATTGTTCTCGCTGTACAATCTAAAGATGATTTCTATCACAAACAGAGCAGATAGAATAGTTTTCTTCATTCTAACAGTGAGTTCCAGGTCTGAGAGAACGAGAGGGGCTCCTTAAAACTAAACAGGAAGAAATCATTCATCAATCATAGATCTTGTGTCTTCCAGATGAGCACTGCTTGTCTTATTTATAAAAAAAAAGAAGCAGGTTGGATGGATGGATGGATGGATGGATGGATGGATGGATGGATGGATGGGTGGGTGCATGCATGATGGATGGATGGATGGATGGATGGATGGATGGATGGATGGATGGATGGATGGATGGATGGATGGATGGATGGGTGGATGGATGGATGGATGGATGGATGGATGGATGGATGGATGGATGGGTGGGTGCGTGATGGATGGATGATGGATGGATGGATGGATGGATGGATGGATGGATGGGTGGGTGCATGCATGATGGATGGATGGATGGATGGATGGATGGATGGATGGATGGATGGATGGATGGATGGATGGATGGATGGATGGGTGGGTGCGTGATGGATGGATGGATGGATGGATGGATGGATGGATGGATGGGTGGGTGGGTCGATGGATGGATGGATGGATGGATGGATGGATGGATGGATGGATGGATGGATGGATGGATGGATGGATGGATGGATGGGTGGGTGCATGCATGATGGATGGATGGATGGATGGATGGATGGATGGATGGATGGGTGGATGGATGGATGGATGGATGGATGGATGGATGGATGGATGGATGGATGGATGGATGGATGGATGGATGGATGGATGGATGGGTGGGTGCATGCATGATGGATGGATGGATGGATGGATGGATGGATGGATGGATGGATGGATGGATGGATGGGTGGGTGGATGGATGGGTGGGTGGGTGGATGGATGGATGGATGGATGGATGGATGGATGGATGGATGGGTGGACGGATGGATGGATGGGTGGGTGGGTGGGTGGATGGATGGATGGATGGATGGATGGATGGGTGGAGGGATGGATGGATGGATGGATGGATGGATGGAGGGAGGGATGGAGGGAGGGAAGGGAGATGGGGCCGATAGATGACGGGG
>SSNP01000070.1:2550090-2587590 GCA_006937955.1 Pachypanchax playfairii
TTCCTGTCCACAGCTAGAACCCCTCTACAGGAGATCCTTCCCGTCCACAGCTAGAACCCTCTACAGGAGATCCTTCCTGTCTACAACTAGAACCCTCTACAGGAGAACCTTCCCCTCCACGGTTAGAACCCTCTACAGGAGATCCTTCCCGTCTACAGCTAGAACCCTCTTCAGGAGATCCTTCCTGTCTACAGCTAGAACCCTCTACAGGAGAACCTTCCCCTCCACGGTTAGAACCCTCTACAGGAGATCCTTCCTGTCTACAGCTAGAACCCTCTACAGGAGATCCTTCCTGTCCACAGCTAGAACCCTCTACAGGAGATCCTTCCTGTCCACAGCTAGAACCCTCTACAGGAGAACCTTCCCCTTCACGGTTAGAACCCTCTACAGGAGATCCTTCCTGTCTACAGCTAGAACCCTCTACAGGAGAACCTTCCCCTCCACGGTTAGAACCCTCTACAGGAGATCCTTCCTGTCTACAGCTAGAACCCTCTACAGGAGAACCTTCCCCTCCACGGCTAGAACCCTCTACAGGAGATCCTTCCTGTCCACAGCTAGAACCCTCTACAGGAGATCCTTCCTGTCCACAGCTAGAACCCTCTACAGGAGATCCTTCCTGTGTACAGCTAGAAATCTCTACAGGAGATCCTTCCTGTCTACAGCTAGAACCCTCTACAGGAGATCCTTCCTGTCTACAGCTAGAACCCTCTACAGGAGAACCTTCCCCTCCACGTTTAGAACCCTCTACAGGAGATCCTTCCTGTCCACAGCTAAAACCCTCAACAGGGGATCCTTCCTGTCTACAGCTAGAACCCTCTACAGGAGATCTTTCCTGTCTACAGCTAGAACCCTCTACAGGAGATCCTTCCCGTCTACAGCTAGAACCCTCTACAGGAGATCCTTCCTGTCTACAGCTAAAACCCTCTACAGGAGATCCTTCCTGTCTACAGCTAGAACCCTCTACAGGAGATCCTTCCTGTCCACAGCTAGAACCCTCTACAGGAGAACCTTCCCCTCCACGGTTAGAACCCTCTACAGGAGATCCTTCCTGTCTACAGCTAGAACCCTCTACAGGAGATCCTTCCTGTCTACAGCTAGAACCCTCTACAGGAGATCCTTCCTGTCTACAGCTAGAACCCTCTACAGGAGATCCTTCCCGTCTACAGCTAGAACCCTCTACAGGAGAACCTTCCCCTCCACGGTTAGAACCCTCTACAGGAGATCCTTCCCGTCTACAGCTAGAACCCTCTACAGGAGATCCTTACTGTCTACAGCTAGAACCCTCTACAGGAGACCCTTCCCCTCAACGGTTAGAACCCTCTACAGGAGATCCCTCCTGTCCACACCTAGACCCCTCTACAGGAGATCCTTCCCGTCCACAACTAGAACCCTCTACAGGAGATCCTTCCCGTCTACAGCTAGAACCCTCTACAGGAGATCCTTCCTGTCTACAGCTAGAACCCTCTACAGGAGATCCTTCCCGTCCACAGCTAGAACCCTCTACAGGAGATCCTTCCCGTCTACAGCTAGAACCCTCTTCAGGAGATCCTTCCTGTCTACAGCTAGAACCCTCTACAGGAGATCCTTCCTGTCTACAACTAGAACCCTCTACAGGAGAACCTTCCCCTCCACGGTTAGAACCCTCTACAGGAGATCCTTCCCGTCTACAGCTAGAACCCTCTTCAGGAGATCCTTCCTGTCTACAGCTAGAACCCTCTACAGGAGAACCTTCCCCTCCTCTGTTAGAACCCTCTACAGGAGATCCTTCCTGTCCACAGCTAGAACCCTCTACAGGAGATCCTTCCCGTCTACAGCTAGAACCCTCTTCAGGAGATCCTTCCTGTCTACAGCTAGAACCCTCTACAGGAGAACCTTCCCCTCCACGGTTAGAACCCTCTACAGGAGATCCTTCCTGTCCACAGCTAGAACCCTCTACAGGAGATCCTTCCTGTCTACAGCTAGAACCCTCTACAGGAGATCCTTCCTGTCTACAGCTAGAACCCTCTACAGGAGAACCTTCCCCTCCACGGTTAGAACCCTCTACAAGAGATCCTTCCTGTCCACAGCTAGAACCCTCTACAGGAGATCCTTCCTGTCTACAGCTAGAACCCTCTACAGGAGATCCTTCCCGTCTACAGCTAGAACCCTCTTCAGGAGATCCTTCCTGTCTACGGCTAGAACCCTCTACAGGAGATCCTTCCTGTCTACAGCTAGAACCCTCTTCAGGAGATCCTTCCTGTCTACAGCTAGAACCCTCTACAGGAGATCCTTCCTGTCTGTTAGAACCCTCTACAGGAGATCCTTCCTGTCTACAGCTAGAACCCGCTACAGGAGATCCTTCCTGTCTACAGCTAGAACCCTCTACAGGAGATCCTTCCTGTCTGTTAGAACCCTCTACAGGAGATCCTTCCTGTCCACAGCTAGAACCCTCTACAGGAGATCCTTCCCGTCTACAGCTAGAACCCTCTACAGGAGATCCTTTCCGTCCACAGCTAGAACCCTCTACAGGAGATCTTTCCTGTCTACAGCTAGAACCCTCTACAGGAGATCCTTCCTGTCTGTTAGAACCCTCTACAGGAGATCCTTCCTGTCCACAGCTAGAACCCTCTACAGGAGATCCTTCCTGTCTACAGCTAGAACCCTCTTCAGGAGATCCTTCCTGTCTACAGCTAGAACCCTCTTCAGGAGATCCTTCCTGTCTACAGCTAGAACCCTCTACAGGAGATCCTTCCTGTCTACAGCTAGAACCCTCTACAGGAGAACCTTCCCGTCCATAGATAGAACCCTCTACAGGAGAACCTTCCTGTCCACAGCTAGAACCCTCTACAGGAGATCCTTCCCGTCCACAGCTAGAACCCTCTACAGGAGATCCTTCCCGTCCACAGCTAGAACCCTCTTCAGGAGATCCTTCCTGTCTACAGCTAGAACCCTCTACAGGAGATCCTTCCTGTCTACAACTAGAACCCTCTACAGGAGAACCTTCCTGTCCACAGCTAGAACCCTCTACAGGAGATCCTTCCCGTCCACAGCTAGAACCCTCTACAGGAGATCCTGCCCGTCCACAGCTAGAACCCTCTTCAGGAGATCCTTCCTGTCTACAGCTAGAACCCTCTACAGTAGATCCTTCCTCTCTACAGCTAGAACCCTCTACAGGAGATCCTTCCCGTCCACAGCTAGAACCCTCTACAGGAGATCCTTCCTGTCTACAGCTAGAACCCTCTACAGGAGAACCTTCCTGTCCACAGCTAGAACCCTCTACAGGAGAACCTTCCTGTACACAGCTAGAACCCTCTACAGGAGATCCTGCCCGTCCACAGCTAGAACCCTCTACAGGAGATCCTTCATGTCCACAGCTAGACCCCTCTACAGGACATCCTTCCTGTCCACAGATAGAAACCTCTACAGGAGATCCTTCCCGTCTACAGCTAGAACCCTCTTCAGGAGATCCTTCCTGGCCACAGCTAGAACCCTCTACAGGAGATCCTTCCTGTCTACAGCTAGAACCCTCTACAGGAGATCCTTCCTGTCCACAGCTAGAACCCTCTACAGGAGAACCTTCCCCTCCACGGTTAGAACCCTCTACAGGAGATCCTTCCTGTCCACGGCTAGAACCCTCTACAGGAGAACCTTCCTGTCTACAGCTAGAACCCTCTACAGGAGATCCTTCCTGTCTACAGCTAGAACCCTCTACAGGAGAACCTTCCCCTCCACGGTTAGAACCCTCTACAAGAGATCCTTCCTGTCCACAGCTAGAACCCTCTACAGGAGGTCCTTCCTGTCCACAGCTAGAACCCTCTACAGGAGATCCTTCCCGTCTACACCTAGAACCCTCTACAGGAGATCCTTCCTGTCTACAGGTAGAACCCTCTTCAGGAGATCCTTACTGTCTACAGCTAGAACCCTCTACAGGAGATCCTTCCTTTCTACAGCTAGAACCCTCTACAGGAGATCCTTCCTGTCTACAGCTAGAACCCTCTACAGGAGAACCTTCCCGTCCATAGCTGGAACCCTCTACAGGAGATCCTTCCTGTCTACAGCTAGAACCGTCTACAGGAGAACCTTCCCCTCTACAGCTGGAACCCTCTACAAGAGATCCTTCCTGTCTACAGCTAGAACCCTCTACAGGAGATCCTTCCTGTCCACAGCTAGAACCCTCTACAGGAGATCCTTCCTGTCTACAGCTAGAACCCTCTACAGGAGAACCTTCCCGTCCACAGCTAGAACCCCTCTACAGGAGATCCTTCCTGTCTACAGCTAGAACCCTCTACAGGAGATCCTTCCTGTCTACAGCTAGAACCCTCCACAGGAGATCCTTCCTGTCTGTTAGAACCCTCTACAGGAGATCCTTCCTGTCCACAGCTAGAACCCTCTACAGGAGATCCTTCCTGTCTGTTAGAACCCTCTACAGGAGATCCTTCCTGTCTACAGCTAGAACCCTCTTCAGGAGATCCTTCCTGTCTACATCTAGAACCCTCTACAGGAGATCCTTCCTGTCTACAGCTAGAACCCTCTACAGGAGAACCTTCCCGTCCATAGCTGGAACCCTCTACAGGAGATCCTTCCTGTCTACAGCTAGAACCCTCTTCAGGAGATCCTTCCTGTCTACAGCTAGAACCCTCTACAGGAGAACCTTCCCGTCTACAGCTGGAACCCTCTACAAGAGATCCTTCCTGTCTACAGCTAGAACCCTCTACAGGAGATCCTTCCTGTCCACAGCTAGAACCCTCTACAGGAGATCCTTCCTGTCTACAGCTAGAACCCTCTACAGGAGAACCTTCCTGTCCACAGCTAGAACCCTCTACAGGAGATCCTTCCCGTCCACAGCTAGAACCCTCTACAGGAGATCCTTCCCGTCCACAGCTAGAACCCTCTACAGGAGATCCTTCATGTCCACAGCTAGAACCCTCTACAGGAGATCCTTCCTGTCTACAGCTAGAACCCTCTACAGGAGATCCTTCCCGTCCACAGCTAGAACCCTCTACAGGAGATCCTTCACGTCCACACCTAGAACCCTCTACAGGAGATCCTTCCTGGCCACAGCTAGAACCCTCTACAGTAGAACCTTCCTGTCTACAGCTAGAACCCTCTACAGGAGATCCTTCCTGTCTACAGCTAGAACCCTCTACAGGAGATCCTTCCTGTCCACAGCTAGAACCCTCTACAGGAGATCCTGCCTGTCTACAGCTAGAACCCTCTACAGGAGAACCTTCCCGTCCATAGCTGGAACCCTCTACAGGAGATCCTTCCCGTCCACAGCTAGAACCCTCTACAGGAGATCCTTCCCGTCTACAGCTAGAACCCTCTACAGGAGAACCTTCCTGTCCACAGCTAGAACCCTCTACAGGAGATCCTTCCCGTCCACAGCTAGAACCCTCTACAGGAGATCCTTCCCGTCCACAGCTAGAACCCTCTACAGGAGATCCTTCCTGTCCACAGCTAGAACCCTCTACAGGAGATCCTTCCTGTCTACAGCTAGAACCCTCTACAGGAGAACCTTCCTGTCCACAGCTAGAACCCTCTACAGGAGATCCTTCCCGTCCACAGCTAGAACCCTCTACAGGAGATCCTTCATGTCTGTTAGAACCCTCTACAGGAGAACCTTCCTGTATACAGCTCGCACCCTCTACAGGAGATCCTTCCCGTCCACAGCTCGGACCCTCTACAGGAGATCCTTCCTGTCTACAGCTAGAACCCTCTACAGGAGATCCTTCCTGTCTACAGCTAGAACCCTCTACAGGAGATCCTTCCTGTCCACAGCTAGAACCCTCTACAGGAGATCCTTCCTGTCTACAGCTAGAACCCTCTACAGGAGATCCTTCCTGTCCACAGCTAGAACCCTCTACAGGAGAACCTTCCTGTCTGTAGCAGTGATCCTCTGGGAATGCTGCATTCACTTGCATTCCGACATCTGAAAATAATTTACGTAAAAACAGTGTTTAAATGTACCTGTTCCAGTTCTTGTAGCACATGGAGGTTGTCTTTTCAGTTATTGAGGTGACACAGGTCACAGTGTTCTGGTTCTTCTCAGGTGTTCTAGTGCTCTTCTACCAAGTTTCTGTGTATGTCACACCCCAAAGTGGAACGTCTGTAATCACCATAAGACTTTTCAGTGTTTCTCTTGAAATCCAGCAGCAACTTAATTAACTTTAGTTTTAATTAATAGTTGGTTATCTTCTATAGATGGTGTGTCACTATGAAGTCAGAAAGGGGGACTTCTCTGTTGCTCTGCAGGACTGCAACATCAGCAAAAACAGAGACTGCTCTGTGATACCTGGTGAGTATTTATTATATCACCAGTGGAAGTGTTTAGTGGAGAAAGAGTAAATGCTAAGATTTGACTCTGGCTACTGTTAGATACTCAGTGATGGATCGTCAGGACCTTCAAAGTCTTCTCTGCAGGCCTCAAACTTCTGAATCACAGATATGTTCATTATAATTTAAGAACTTAATAAATACTTCTAAAGCATCTGTCCACTTCCTTTCATAACTTTCCCCCTGGCTGCTGCTTCCAGACATTTATTTTCACATTAAAGCCTTTAACCAATCACATTTCAGCCATCGCTTGATGTGGGCAGGGTCCAAATCCAAGAACTCTGCCTGGAGGCCTTCACAATCAGTTCTGCAGGCACCTCTAACAGGAAATAAGTGTAGAGGAATCAGTTGCTTCAGCCAATCAGATTTTGAGGTGGGGACATCCAGTTCTGCTTGCAGGTGCACAGTGACATCAGCATATTCACAGCGGTTGATTGGGGGGGGTGGGGGAGGGGCGGGGGAGTGGACGGGTTTTTTTCTACATGAACTGCAGGATTTGACAACAAGGTCTAATTCTTACATACTGTAGCTTTAAGATGGACGTTTAAGAAAAATCTTGACATCATTAAAAGTTGGGAACTTTCCGAAGTGCTCAGAAAATCTGTACGATAGAGTAATTCAACTCTTTGAGGAAAGAAAGGAGGATGGATTTTATGTACAAATTATCTATATTTTTTGTCAGTAAAATGTTGTAATTTTCCTAAATAATAAAACAGTTTTATGAAGTTGTTTAATTTTTTAATGCGTGTAGCAGCTGCAACTTTTTCCTTCTTTTGGAGTTGACTTGTGCACCTGTCTGATTTATTTATTGTTTCTATATGAGTTTCTATCTGCGATGCAGCAGCGTTCTTTACTGTATTTCTACATAATAAGATGGTTTTTGTTGTAAACAGTTATTGAGGCGTCGATTGATTCAGAAGGAGCTCTGCTGAAGGTCTGGGTGGGAAATACATCGACTGCCACGAAGTATTCTCAGATATCAGCTGTGTGAAATGTTTGTTTTGAAGTTGACTTCTTCTTCTTGTCTTTTCACAGTTGAAAGGTCACGAGTGCGTCTGTCTACAACAGCTGGAGAAATGTCTGACTATATCAATGCATCACACATTGCAGTAAGAGCACATATACTCTGCTCAGATTTAGTTTGACCCTGACAGAAATGAACTAAATATACTTCTATATCTTAGTTTTACAGCAAAGAAATGTGTTTAACATTTACATCATTTCTATAGAAAAAGTCATAATGGCAAAGACCTTCAAAATATCTTCAAAAAAGTTAAACCGAATATTAGATGAACATTAAGGCTTCAGTAGTACATGATACAACACATAAATACTTTTACTACCTTTTCATGTCTTATGTTGAAGTTTCTGAGGTGATTTGACTTTTATTTTGTCATTATTTAAATAAACATTACCACATTTAATAAATCTTCCTCAACAATTTTATTTTTATGATCTATTTAATATTATTCAGCAATGGTGTTTTTACAGGGTTACAGACGGAGTACAGAGTTCATCATTACCCAAAATCCTTTGCCCGACACCACAAAGGACTTCTGGCAGATGATATGGGACCATAATGTTCAGGTCATTGTGTCTCTACTGGGGGTAAGTTACTGGGATGTTGTTGTTTTCTGCTCAAGATTTAGTGATCATATGATCAAAACCACAAAAGAAGCATCTGTTCCCATCAAGGAATCATCTCTTATGAAACTTTATATTAAAACAGCTAGCAGGCTCTGGTGGTGTGTTCAAGGTACATCCTGGATAGGTCACCCAGTGACTGCTAGAGGTGTGCACCAGCCTCCATGAGCCTGAGGAGGAGGTGATGGAGGTGATGGAGATGATGGAGGTGATGGAGATGATGGAGGTGATGGAGGTGATGGAGGTGATGGAGGTGATGGAGATGATGGAGGTGATGGAGGTGATGGAGATGATGGAGGTGATGGAGGTGATGGAGGTGATGGAGATGATGGAGGTGATGGAGGTGATGGAGGTGATGGAGATGATGGAGATGATGGAGGTGATGGAGGTGATGGAGGTGATGGAGATGATGGAGGTGATGGAGGTGATGGAGGTGATGGAGGGATGAAAACCCATCAGATATCTGAGGCTGGGACAAAAAACACATGAGCATCAAGCTTGAATGTGTAGATCCTCAGATCAGGAAGTGAATGGGTTCCTGTAGTGGAGTCTGTGATATCAGTTCAGTTGAGATTGTTCCATTCAGGTAGAAACACCTCGAGCAGGGAGTCCAAAGCTTGACTGGACTGAACGTCCCTCTGTAGAGTCAGCTGTTAGTTTTACTGTAGGTTATTTAGACTGAGACTGCAGCTCGTCCTTCATCAGACTTCATTCAGTCCAACAGAAAAGTATCTTGTCTTTGTAAAACTTTTAATAATATAAAGTAGAACTGGAGACAGGAAGAGACAGGAAGAGACAGACAGGAAGAGACTGGAAGAGACAGGAAGAGACTGGAAGAGACAGGAAGAGACAGGAAGAGACAGGAAGAGACAGGAAGGGACAGGAAGAGACAGGAAGAGACAGGAAGAGACAGGAAGGGACAGAAAGAGACAGGAAGAGACCGGAAAAGACAGAAAGAGACAGGAAGAGACAGGAAGAGACAGGAAGAGACAGGAAGGGACAGGAAGAGACAGGAAGAGACAGGAAGAGACAGGAAGAGACAGGAAGGGACAGGAAGAGACAGGAAGGGACAGAAAGAGACAGGAAGAGACAGGAAGAGACAGGAAGAGACAGGAAGGGACAGGAAGGGACAGGAAGAGACAGGAAGAGACAGGAAGAGACAGGAAGGGACAGGAAGAGACAGGAAGAGACAGGAAGGGACAGAAAGAGACAGGAAGAGACAGGAAGAGACAGGAAGAGACAGGAAGGGACAGGAAGAGACAGGAAGAGACAGGAAGAGACAGGAAGAGACAGGAAGGGACAGAAAGAGACAGGAAGAGACAGGAAGAGACAGGAAGAGACAGGAAGAGACAGGAAGAGACAGGAAGAGACAGGAAGAGACAGGAAGAGACAGGAAGGGACAGGAAGAGACAGGAAGAGACAGGAAGGGACAGAAAGAGACAGGAAGAGACAGGAAGAGACAGGAAGAGACAGGAAGGGACAGGAAGAGACAGGAAGAGACAGGAAGGGACAGAAAGAGACAGGAAGAGACAGGAAGAGACAGAAAGAGACAGGAAGAGACAGGAAGGGACAGGAAGAGACAGGAAGGGACAGGAAGAGACAGGAAGAGACAGGAAGAGACAGAAAGAGACAGGAAGAGACAGGAAGGGACAGGAAGAGACAGGAAGAGACAGGAAGGGACAGAAAGAGACAGGAAGAGACTGGAAGAGACAGGAAGAGACTGGAAGAGACAGGAAGAGACTGGAAGGGACAGGAAGAGACAGGAAGAGACAGGAAGAGACAGGAAGAGACAGAAAGAGACAGGAAGAGACAGGAAGAGACTGGAAGAGACAGGAAGAGACAGGAAGGGACAGGAAGGGACAGGAAGAGACAGGAAGAGACAGGAAGAGACAGGAAGAGACAGGAAGAGACAGGAAGAGACAGGAAGAGACAGGAAGAGACAGACAGGAAGAGACAGGAAGAGACAGGAAGAGACAGGAAGAGACAGGAAGAGACAGGAAGAGACAGGAAGAGACAGGAAGGGACAGGAAGAGACAGGAAGAGACAGGAAGGGACAGGAAGAGACAGGAAGAGACAGGAAGGGACAGGAAGGGACAGGAAGAGACAGGAAGAGACAGGAAGAGACAGGAAGGGACAGAAAGAGACAGGAAGAGACAGGAAGAGACTGGAAGAGACTGGAAGAGACAGGAAGAGACAGGAAGAGACAGGAAGAGACAGGAAGGGACAGGAAGAGACAGGAAGAGACAGGAAGAGACAGGAAGGGACAGGAAGAGACAGGAAGAGACAGGAAGAGACAGACAGGAAGAGACTGGAAGAGACAGGAAGAGACTGGAAGAGACAGGAAGAGACAGGAAGAGACTGGAACAGAAAGGAAGAGACAGGAAGAGAAAGGAAGAGACAGGAAGGGACAGGAAGAGACAGGAAGAGACAGGAAGAGACAGGAAGAGACAGAAAGAGACAGGAAGAGACAGGAAGAGACAGGAAGAGACAGGAAGGGACAGGAAGAGACAGGAAGAGACAGGAAAAGACAGGAAGAGACAGAAAGAGACAGGAAGAGACAGGAAGAGACAGAAAGGGACAGGAAGAGACAGGAAGAGACAGGAAGAACAGACAGGAAGAGACAGGAAGAGACAGGAAGAGACAGGAAGAGACAGGAAGAGACAGGAAGAGACAGGAAGAGACAGGAAGAGACAGGAAGAGACAGGAAGGGACAGAAAGAGACAGGAAGAGACAGGAAAAGACAGAAAGAGACAGGAAGAGACAGGAAGAGACAGGAAGAGACAGACAGGAAGAGACAGGAAGAGAAAGGAAGAGACAGGAAGAGACAGGAAGAGACAGGAAAAGACAGAAAGAGACAGGAAGAGACAGGAAGAGACAGGAAGAGACAGACAGGAAGAGACAGGAAGAGACAGGAAGAGACAGGAAGGGACAGGAAGAGACAGGAAGAGACAGGAAGGGACAGAAAGAGACAGGAAGAGACCGGAAAAGACAGAAAGAGACAGGAAGAGACAGGAAGAGACAGGAAGAGACAGGAAGAGACAGGAAGAGACAGGAAGAGACAGGAAGAGACTGGAAGGACAGAAAGAGACAGGAAGAGACAGGAAGGGACAGGAAGGGACAGGAAGAGACAGGAAGGGACAGAAAGAGACAGGAAGAGACTGGAAGAGACAGGAAGGGACAGGAAGAGACAGGAAGAGACAGGAAGAGACAGAAAGAGACAGGAAGAGACAGGAAGGGACAGAAAGAGACAGGAAGAGACAGGAAGAGACAGGAAGAGACAGGAAGGGACTGGAAGAGACAGGAAGAGACAGGAAGGGACAGAAAGAGACAGGAAGAGACAGGAAGAGACAGAAAGAGACAGGAAGAGACAGGAAGGGACAGGAAGGGACAGGAAGAGACAGGAAGGGACAGGAAGAGACAGGAAGGGACAGGAAGAGACAGGATCCTCTGTGTTTACTGTGTTTCATCTGTGTGTTGGCAGACGAGGGAGGAAGCAGAGCCGTGCATCTTCTGGCCTCGCAAAGCACAGCCACTCACGTTTGGGATGTTGACTGTCACTCAGAGGAGTGAGTCTCACATCTGTCTATCCAACGAGGACATGTTGGTGGTCCAGGAATACATGCTGGAGGCTTCACAGGTCAGCTCACAAGCCAGTGATTTACAAATGTCTAACTGAGTAATGACTCAATCTGTTGTTGGTCTTTTTATCTTTAGGATGACTATGTTCTGGAGGTGAAACATTACCATGCTCTGTGCTGGCCCAACCCAGACAGTCCAATCAGCCAGAGCTTTGAGCTCATCAGCCTGGTGAAGGAACAGAGTGCTGGCAAAGACGGACCAGTTGTCGTCCATGATGAGTAAGGCAATGTGTGAGAGGACAAGGCAGGAGTTACGGGTCCGTCATGCCGGAGCTTTAGCTCACTGTTATTGACACATCAGACTGCCGGACCAACAAACAGCAAGTTATTGGTCTTCAATAAGCCTCCGTACCGCTTCATATCTGTTATATTTAAAACATATACTGTTTTAGTTGTAAATAGTCCAGCTGCTGCTGCTGTGCTAATAGCCACTTCCAAACAGTCCAAAATCCAACAAGTTTCATTCAGTCCAGTAAAGTTCTGATTCAAGTCCAGATACATACGGTCAGAACAAGAGAACAATGTCAACAGATTCAGAAAGAAAAGTTTGAAACCTTGAGACTACAAACAGACCTGCAGAGAGCAACGTGCACATGGAGCAATAAAACTAACGACATATTAAACTTTATTCTAGACCTTACAGGGAGCCAATGAAGTGATGCTAAAACAGGAGAAATATGGTCTCTCCTTCTAACTCTCATCAGAACTCTGGCAGCAGTATTTTGGATCAGCTGGAGGTCTTTAACAGCACTATTAGAACACCCTGATAATAAATCCTTAAATAAATACATGAACACTTTGATTCAGAATGCTTTCAGCAACGTTACGCAGGTGGAAGAAGGTCGTCATGGTAACATGTTTTAGATATATCCTGGTCAAAGATACACCAGGTTCTTTACCTTGTTGTTGGAGGTTAAATTAATGCACCTAAAGTGGTGGTTTGTTCTGAAGTTACTCAATTTGTTTATTATTTGTAAATAGTTTCAACTTTTTCTCTGTTTTTTGTTTCTTTTATCAGAGTGGGCGGAGCAACAGCAGGAATGTTCTGTGCATTGTTAACTCTGAGGCAGCAGCTAGATGCTGACGGGTCAGTTGACGTATTCCAAGTGTCCAGGATGACAAACCTCATGAGACCAGGAAGCTTCAGCGACATTGTAAGTTTATCTCACAGTAAGTTCATAGTAATCTGCAGTTTGTTACATGTAAGAGGTTTTCCTGAGAGATTACTAAACAAGATACATGTACCTCTAAAACTCCCTTAATCAAGTAAAAAAAGTGTATAGTTTGTGTATTAGTAGTTTCTCATTTAAAGATGCAAATTCAGTCAAATGTGTCAAATCATGTGATCTTTATGGGATAAATAACATCTGATGATCTAAAATATTTTAAATCATCAGATTTTAATATTCATGGTTCCATCTAATACAGCAAGAACCAGCATAGCAGTGCCAGACCACCATACTACCACCACCATGTTTAACTGTTTAAAAGTTTTACTTTGGTCTCGTCAGTCCACTGACTACTTTCCCAAAAGTTTTAGGGAGTATTAAGAAGTTTTTGGTAAATGTGAGACGGGTCTTTGTGTTTATGTTTAGCAGTTTGGTTAATGTCTAATAATGAACACAGACTTTAACTGAGGTAAGTCAGGTCTGTAGGTCTTTAAATGTTGTTCTGGGTTCTTCTGTGACCTCCTGGAAGGACGAGGACCTCCTCGTCCATAAGCTCTTGTAGTAATTTTAGTGTGTTGTCTCCACCTGGAAACGTTCTCCAGAGTTTGTCTCTCACAAAGCTTTTCCAGACCAGTCCTTGATCCAGATCAGTCCTTGATCCAGACCCGTCCTTGATCCAGACCCGTCCTTGATCCAGACCAGTCCTTGATCCAGATCAGTCCTTGATCCAGATCAGTCCTTGATCCAGACCCGTCCTTGATCCAGACCCGTCCTTGATCCAGACCCGTCCTTGATCCAGACCCGTCCTTGATCCAGACCAGTCCTTGATCCAGACCAGTCCTTGGTCCAGATCAGTCCTTGATCCAGATCAGTCCTTGATCCAGACCAGTCCTTGATCCAGACCAGTCCTTGATCCAGACCAGTCCTTGATCCAGATCAGTCCTTGATCCAGACCAGTCCTTGATCCAGACCAGTCCTTGATCCAGATCAGTCCTTGATCCAGACCAGTCCTTGTTCCAGACCAGTCCTTGATCCAGATCAGCCCTTGATCCAGAACCGGCCTTGATCCAGACCAGTCCTTGATCCAGACCAGTCCTTGATCCAGACCAGTCCTTGATCCAGATCAGTCCTTGATCCAGACCAGTCCTTGATCCAGATCAGTCCTTGATCCAGGTCAGTCCTGGATCCAGATCAGTCCTTGATCCAGACCAGTCCTTGATCCAGACCCGTCCTTGATCCAGACCCGTCCTTGATCCAGACCAGTCCTTGATCCAGACCAGTCCTTGTTCCAGACCAGTCCTTGATCCAGATCAGTCCTTGATCCAGACCAGTCCTTGATCCAGATCAGTCCTTGATCCAGACCAGTCCTTGATCCAGACCAGTCCTTGTTCCAGACCAGTCCTTGATCCAGATCAGTCCTTGATCCAGACCAGTCCTTGATCCAGACCAGTCCTTGGTCCAGATCAGTCCTTGATCCAGATCAGTCCTTGATCCAGACCAGTCCTTGATCCAGACCAGTCCTTGTTCCAGACCAGTCCTTGATCCAGATCAGTCCTTGTTCCAGATCAGTCCTTGGTCCAGACCAGTCCTTGATCCAGACCAGTCCTTGTTCCAGATCAGTCCTTGGTCCAGACCAGTCCTTGATCCAGACCAGTCCTTGATCCAGATCAGTCCTTGATCCAGACCAGTCCTTGTTCCAGACCAGTCCTTGATCCAGATCAGTCCTTGATTCAGATCAGTCCTTGTTCCAGATCAGTCCTTGATCCAGACCAGTCCTTGATCCAGATCAGTCCTTGATCCAGACCAGTCCTTGGTCCAGATCAGTCCTTGATCCAGACCAGTCCTTGATCCAGACCCGTCCTTGATCCAGACCAGTCCTTGATCCAGACCAGTCCTTGTTCCAGACCAGTCCTTGATCCAGATCAGTCCTTGATCCAGATCAGTCCTTGATCCAGACCCGTCCTTGATCCAGACCCGTCCTTGGTCCAGACCAGTCCTTGATCCAGACCAGTCCTTGTTCCAGACCAGTCCTTGGTCCAGATCAGTCCTTGATCCAGACCAGTCCTTGATCCAGACCAGTCCTTGGTCCAGATCAGTCCTTGATCCAGATCAGTCCTTGATCCAGACCAGTCCTTGATCCAGATCAGTCCTTGTTCCAGATCAGTCCTTGGTCCAGACCAGTCCTTGATCCAGACCAGTCCTTGTTCCAGATCAGTCCTTGGTCCAGACCAGTCCTTGATCCAGACCAGTCCTTGATCCAGATCAGTCCTTGATCCAGACCAGTCCTTGTTCCAGACCAGTCCTTGATCCAGATCAGTCCTTGATTCAGATCAGTCCTTGTTCCAGATCAGTCCTTGGTCCAGATCAGTCCTTGATCCAGACCAGTCCTTGTTCCAGACCAGTGCTTGATCCAGACCAGTCCTTGATCCAGACCAGTCCTTGATCCAGACCAGTCCTTGATCCAGATCAGTCCTTGGTCCAGATCAGTCCTTGATCCAGACCAGTCCTTGATCCAGATCAGTCCTTGATCCAGACCAGTCCTTGATCCACACCAGTCCTTGTTCCAGACCAGTCCTTGGTCCAGACCAGTCCTTGATCCAGACCAGTCCTTGATCCAGACCTGTCCTTGATCCAGACCAGTCCTTGATCCAGACCAGTCCTTGTTCCAGACCAGTCCTTGATCCAGACCAGTCCTTGATCCAGACCCGTCCTTGATCCAGACCAGTCCTTGATCCAGACCAGTCCTTGATCCAGACCCGTCCTTGATCCAGACCAGTCCTTGATCCAGTCCTTGATCCAGTCCTTGGTATCATGTAGAACTTGTTGGGAACTCACTCTGTAATCAAGCATCTGGATCATATATTGTGGCGTTACATGCAGATGTGTTAAAAACGACCCCCACAACATCTACCTTCTTCTTCTTTGGACCATTTCTGACCTTTACTGAAAGTTTCATCAAAATCCACCTCGAACTTGTTGCGTTATCTTGCTAACAGACAGATAAACTAACAACCAACCTCCTGGAGGAGGTAATTAATACTAATGCAACTGTAGCTCGACCCGAACACGAAACAACCAACATAAAATAATAAAAAGTTAAAATGTTGGTTGAATGAAATCTGAAATGATTTACCTGTGAGTGTTCACCTGAACCACACCTGTTCCTACAGGAGCACTTCCAGTTCCTGTACAAAGCCATGCTGAGTCTCATTGGAGCAAAAGAAGACGAGGAGACCCTGCGGTCCTCTGACAACAACGGAGCCATCGTGGTGGGAACCGCCGCCGCCTCCGAGAGCCTTGAATCCCTGGTGTAACCTCCAAAAGCAAAGGAACCACAAACCAACAGAATATCTGAAGCTACTCAGCTGTAATCATGTGTTCAGGATTCTGAGCTGTAGTAAAAACAAGTTTCTCCTTCACTAAATGGGATTGTGTTCTAGTAGAAGAACGTGCCTTTTTGGATCCTTCTTCCTTATTATTGACTTTGTACAAGCTGTAGATTAACTGTCTAACATTTTCACACTGTATGACGTCAGAGACATTTTACTTAAGTCTTTCTAAAGATTTGTATTTATTGGCACTGGGAAAAAGGGAAAAGCTGCATCAAATATTCTGTTAGCTTTTATTTTCTAGATTATTTGCACTGAACTTCATTTGTAAATAATTCAACAGTAGCAACAGGCTGATAAACATTAAAATAATAACAGTAAAATCCACTGATCTAATAATTTTCTAGTAATAACTTTGATGGACCAAATCTCTATTTATACTTTAGATTTTTATATTTGACTTATTTTTAGTGTAAACAAATTGATATTAGTTGTGTAGCTTGAGAACTTTAATGCTTTTATACTCAGTTTTGTATTTGACTAAATGTGATGCACGGGGCTTTTTCATTTTTTCTTTCCTAACTAATTGTTATTTATCTGGATGTGAAACAAACTGCTAGATTGTTTTTTTCAGGGGATTAAATAAGTGAAAGAACTCCAAAGATAAAGGTTTTGTGTCTTCTATATACATGAAGCGCCAACGCGACCGTTAGATCAATAATACTGGGATTCATTTTCTCTGAAGTTATACAGATTTGCTCAAATATGTTGATTCAGCTACAGACAAAAACATACCAGATCTTATTGCTTAGTCCAGTTTTAAAGGTCTTATATCATATACAGTGGGGCAAAAAAGTATTTAGTCAGCCACCAATTGTGTAAGTTCTCCCACTTAAAAAGATCAGAGAGGCCTGTAATTTTCATCATAGGTATACCTCAACTATGAGAGACAAAATGAGGAAAAAAAATCCAGAAAATCACATTGTCTGATTTTTAAAGAATTTATTTGCAAATTATGGTGGAAAATAAGTATTTGGTCAATAACAAAAGTTAATCTCAATACTTTGTTATATAGCCTTTGTTGGCAATGACAGAGGTCAAACGTTTTCTGTAAGTCTTCACAAGGTTTTCACACACTGTTGCTGGTATTTTGGCCCATTCCTCCATGCAGATCTCCTCTAGAGCAGTGATGTTTTGGGGCTGACGCTGGGCAACACGGACTTTCAACTCCCTCCAGAGATTTTCTATGGGGTTGAGATCTGGAGACTGGCTAGGCCACTCCAGGACCTTGAAATGCTTCTTACGAAGCCACTCCTTCGTTGCCCGGGCGGTGTGTTTGGGATCATTGTCATGCTGAAAGACCCAGCCACGTCTCATTTTCAATGCCCTTGCTGATGGAAGAAGGTTTTCACTCAAAATCTTACGATACATGGCCCCATTCATTCTTTCCTTTACACGGATCAGTCGTCCTGGTCCCCTTGCAGAAAAACAGCCCCAAAGCATGATGTTTCCACCCCCATGCTTTACAGTAGGTATGGTGTTCTTTGGATCCAACTCAGCATTCTTTCCCCTCCAAACACGACAAGTTGAGTTTCTACCAAAAAGTTCTATTTTGGTTTCATCTGACCATATGATGTTCTCCCAATCCTCTTCTGGATCATCCAAATGCTCTCTAGCAAACCGCAGACGGGCCTGGACGTGTCCTGGCTTCAGCAGGGGGACACGTCTGGCACTGCAGGATTTGAGTCCCTGGCGGCGTAGTGTGTTACTGATGGTAGCCTTTGTTACTTTGGTCCCAGCTCTCTGCAGGTCATTCACTAGGTCCCTCCGTGTGGTTCTGGGATTTTTGCTCACCGTTCTTGTGATCATTTTGACCCCACGGGGTGAGATCTTGCGTGGAGCCCCAGATCGAGGGAGATTATCAGTGGTCTTGTATGTCTTCCATTTTCTAATAATTGCTCCCACAGTTGATTTCTTCACACCAAGCTGCTTACCTATTGCAGATTCAGTCTTCCCAGCCTGGTGAAGGTCTACAATTTTGTTTCTGGTGTCCTTTGACAGCTCTTTGGTCTTGGCCATAGTGGAGTTTGGAGCGTGACTGTTTGAGGTTGTGGACAGGTGTCTTTTATACTGATAACGAGTTCACACAGGTGCCATTAATACAGGTAACGAGTGGAGGACCGAGGAGCCTCTTAAAGAAGTTACAGGTCTGTGAAAGCCAGAAATCTTACTTGTTTGTAGGTGACCAAATACTTATTTTCCACCATAATTTGCAAATAAATTCTTTAAAAATCAGACAATGTGATTTTCTGGATTTTTTTTCCTCATTTTGTCTCTCATAGTTGAGGTATACCTATGATGAAAATTACAGGCCTCTCTGATCTTTTTAAGTGGGAGAACTTACACAATTGGTGGCTGACTAAATACTTTTTTGCCCCACTGTAAAATCAACTTTTTGGAGCTTTAACCTCCTGATCAGACAATAACTCCAGGATATAAGTTCTATTTAGGACTATATAACACCAACAGTAACATTTCATCATATATGTGTTAATCGTAGGCGTTGAAAGCTGTAAAATAACAGGATATGTGACCTTTAACAAACTAAATGCTACACTAATCAATGATTTAATTGATTATTTGATCAAATCACACAGTGGTGCAGTTAGTAGAGCTGTTGCCTTGCAGTGAGAAGGTCCTGGGTTTGAATCTGGACCTTTCTGTATGGAGTTTGGATGTTCTCCCCGTGCATGTTTGGGTTTTCTCCGGGGACGCCAGCTTCCTCCCGCAGCCCAAAAAGTTGCAAGAGGTTAATTAGTGACTCTAAATTGTCCCTAGGTGTGAGTGGTTGTTTGTCTATGTGTGGCCCTGTGATGGACAGGCGACCTGTCCAGGGTGTCTCTGCCTCTCGCCCAGTGACTGTTGGAGATAGACACCCCCTCCCTGCAACCCTGAACAGGAAGAAGCAGGTTCAGAAAATGGATGGATTTTATTAAATAAATAAAAATGGCATGAACTAGAATAAAAGAGTACGACCAACATGTGATGTACGTCACAGTATCAGTCATTTTCTACTGTATACCTGCTTGTTCAAGGTTACATGAAGCTGGTGTCTGTCTCCAACGAAGGGGCGGGGTTACACCTGGACAGGTCACCAGCCCATTACAGAACCACATAAAAACAAACAACCACACACAGTCACACCTAGGGACAATTTAGGGACCAATTAACCTCATGAATGTCCCTGAAGAAAACCCAGATGTATGAGGAAAACATGCAGAAAGGTTCCAGGTTTTCAAACCAATCCGGAGCCTCAGACACCCAAACATAACCTGAGTGGTGTTGTGTTCACAGTCCAGTCCAGTGCAGGAAGTTGAGACGTCCACAGACCCACGATACAACACAGGAGAGTCAGATCTCAGCTCAGTGCTTAACTCACCTCATTTAAGACTGTTTGATTTGTGGGTTTTACCAGTAGTTCTACTGCTGGTACTAAAACATACAAAGCAAAGACCAGAATGATGAAGACTCCATTCAAATCAACCCAGTGTCCCTCCATGTCCAAACAGTAACACCAAACAACGACTTTAGGAACTGAATGTTTCTGAATCAGCAGCCACACAGATGAAGGAAAGAATAACAGCAAGAGATCCTCAATGATAAAACAAATGGGAGGAGCATTGATCTGTGATTGGATAAATGTCAGGAAGACAAAAACACAGAATACAACCCTTCCTGATTCCTTCTCAGGATTCTAAATTAAGTTCTTCTCGTTGTGAGGATTATCCATTTTCCCTTTATCGAGTCATATTTTAATCCCTGGACTGAACCGGTTATTCCCATTGATTTCCCATTTCTTAATCCAGGCTAAGACTCTACAAGAAATGCATCTTTTCAGGCCAGAAAATAGGTCAAGTGTCCAGACAACACCGTCTTGACCTGCTGCCGTATCCACAACGTCATTTGCATTTTTGACTTTAATAATTACGTGCCCAATTATCCCCTGCTTGGTGGCCTGGTTTGCATGACTGCCTCCAAATCAAGAAGGAGCAAAAGTGATTATCATCTTCTTCTTTCTTTCATTAAACACAAGAGCTGAGCTGGTAGAGACAAACCTACCAGGATGTTGGACAGATTTGACACTTTTTAAAATTATACCTTATACGTCTGAGATCAAATATCCAGCACAACTTAGAAACAATAAGAAATAATCGTGGTTTTACATAAATGTCAGTCTTTTTTTGTTTTTAAACCTGATTTTTAAAAAGCTGCTTTTATTTTGGAAACTCTTGACCCGGGACAGCACCAACACAACAGATTGGATGGACGGCAACTTCTTCTGTTTTTGTTACATTCCAGGTCAAAATGTTTTAATATCAGACACAGATAATCTGAACCAACCTGCCCTGTGTGGAGAAGTAGGGAGTTTTTCTAAGCAGCAGCAGCTGCAGTCCAGTGGAATAACAACTGGAAACAAGTGTTTCACATCTGAGAGCAGGATTGTTAGATATTTAAATACATCGTTAGATTTTAGATCTGGTCCTCGAGAGCCAACATCCTGCTTAATTTAGATGCTTTCCAGCAACACACCTAATAGAAATGATTTAATTACCTCCTCGTCATGTTAACAAGTGTTACAGCAGTCTGTTAATGACCTGCTCGTCCCAACCAGGTGTGTGGAACATCCAGCGGTCTAGAATTTCACAAGAAGTTGGTCTGAGGTGGACCTGCTGGTGTTCTGGGACATCACACCTTCCAAGAAGTTCCAGTTTTGTCTCATCAGTCTAAAAAGTCTTGAAGATGATCAAGATGTTTTCTGGTATGTGAGCTGAGTCTTTGACCTTGGAACTCTTACATGAAGGTCATTTTAGTTTCTTTTTATTATTGTTGAATCATGAACTTAGTCATCAAAAAGCTCGTGGAGTAACTTTAACTGGAGGATCCAACTTGTACTAAAATATAGCAAGAAAAGGGTCAGATACTTCTCACAGCACTATGAGTTATCATTCAATCAGAAGGTTTGTAGTTTAATCCCGGCCAGGAAGTGTTCGACGTGTCAACTCTGCTCCTGAAGATTAAACATACACACACCCCTTTTCACAGGTACAAGCTTTGAAAGTCTGAAGCAAGACACTAAGAACCAACATTTACATTTTATTTTATATAAATGAATTTATCATTTTAGTCACGTAACCTGAAAACAGACGGGGGGAGGCAGGATTTTTGGTAAACTGAGCGTTTTACTTCTGATTGAAGAATAACTCGAGAATATAAATTATGTTTCAGGACAAATGAGTGTCGGTAAGATTTTATCATATATGTTCCTATCACAGAAGTTGAAAGCTGTAAAATAGCATCATACAGGACCTTTAAAAGACCCAAAATTCTCAGAAGTTTTGAACAAACTGAGCAGTTTCAAGAATTGCTTGTCTAGATATAAACACTATCAACAGAAATAATCCTACAGTAGATTAAAATCTAAAACAGAGCTTTACTGCAGTGTATTATGACGTCAGAACTATTTACACTCACAGCTTAAACAGTTTGTAATAAATCAAAAGTTAATGTGTATCTTATTTAGCAGTAGCATGAAAACTTGTGGAACAACCCAGAACTCTGGTGTGGATCGTTACCTGTCCACGGTACAGTTATCTCATCAAGTTTAAAGGTCCTGTATCATGAAAAATCAACTTTTTGGAGCTTTTAACCATGTTGTGATGCTATTTCTTTATTTAAAAGACCTCCAGAGTTGTTTTTGGTTTAATTCGTGCATTCCTGAGTAATCCTCCTGAATCCTGCGCTCTGAGCAGCTGCTTTACTCGCTCATGTAAAACAGCTGAATTGAACCCTGTTAAGTCACGGTGTCGTATCAGGAAGTTCCTGACCAATCCCTGCTGTCCCTGTAGCAGGTACGAGACGAGCTGCGAGAGTCAGAAACAATTTGTCAGGAGTTCATCACGGCAGATGTCTAACCTACAGCCCAGAGTTCCCACACTTCAACCACCTGCTGCTCTTTATTAGCATGAACTGCTAATAAAGACTTATCAACTCGACCCTGCTAATCACATGTCAGTATGACTCCAGGTTTACAGCTGAGCTCCACGTCACCGCAGTCCGTCCCACCACCTGATAAAAGACACAGTCACTCACCCTGCCAGCGCTCAGTCAGACGTCCCGTTTGGTACGAGCTCCTGTTACCCTCATTAATCCAGCCTCAGACCTCAGACCTGTCCCGGTCCATCTCAAATCAAATCAAATCAAAAATACTTTATTAATCCCCGAAGGGAAATTCAAGTGTTGTTGTAGCTCAGTTATTCTTCAGGGAGCCATAGAGAGTTCTAGCTGTAGACAGGAAGGATCTCCTGTAGAGGGTTCTAGTTGTGGACAGGAAGGATCTCCTGTAGACGGTTCTAGCTGTGGACAGGAAGGATCTCCTGTAGAGGGTTCTAGGTGTGGACAGGAAGGATCTCCTGTAGAGGGTTCTAGCTGTGGACAGGAAGGATCTCCTGTAGAGGGTTCTAGGTGTGGACAGGAAGGATCTCCCGTAGAGGGTTCTAGGTGTGGACCGGAAGGATCTCCCGTAGAGGGTTCTAGGTGTGGACAGGAAGGATCTCCCGTAGAGGGTTCTAGCTGTGGACAGGAAGGATCTCCTGTAGAGGGTTCTAGGTGTGGACAGGAAGGATCTCCTGTAGAGGGTTCTAGGTGTGGACAGGAAGGATCTCCTGTAGAGGGTTCTAGCTGTGGACAGGAAGGATCTCCTGTAGAGGATTGTAGCTGTAGACAGGAAGGATCTCCTGTAGAGAGTTCTAGCTGTAGACAGGAAGGATCTCCTGTAGAGGGTTCTAGCTGTGGACAGGAAGGATCTCCTGTAGAGGGTTCTAGGTGTGGACAGGAAGGATCTCCTGTAGAGGGTTCTCTTGTGGACGGGAAGAATCTCCTGTAGAGGGTTCTAGCTGTGGACAGGAAGGATCTCCTCTAGAGGGTTCTAGCTGTGGACAGGAAGGATCTCCTGTAGAGGATTGTAGCTGTAGACAGGAAGGATCTCCTGTAGAGAGTTCTAGCTGTAGACAGGAAGGATCTCCTGTAGAGGGTTCTAGCTGTGGACAGGAAGGATCTCCTGTAGAGGGTTCTAGGTGTGGACAGGAAGGATCTCCCGTAGAGGGTTCTAGCTGTGGACAGGAAGGATCTCCTGTAGAGGGTTCTAGCTGTGGACAGGAAGGATCTCCTGTAGAGGGTTCTAGCTGTAGACAGGAAGGATCTCCTGTAGAGGGTTCTAGCTGTGGACAGGAAGGATCTCCTGTAGAGGGTTCTAGCTGTAGACAGGAAGGATCTCGTGTGGAGGGTTCTAGCTGTGGACAGAAAGGATCTCCTGTACAGGGTTGTAGCTGTAGACAGGAAGGATGTCATGTAGAGGGTTCTAGCTGTAGACAGGAAGGATCTCCTGTAGAGGGTTCTAGCTGTAGACGGGAAGGATCTCCTGTAGAGGATTCTAGCTGTAGACAGGAAGGATCTCCTGTAGAGGGTTCTAGCTGTGGACAGGAAGGATCTCCTGTAGACGGTTCTAGCTGTGGACAGGAAGGATCTCCTGTAGAGGGTTCTAGGTGTGGACAGGAAGGATCTCCTGTAGAGGGTTCTAGCTGTGGACAGGAAGGATCTCCTGTAGAGGGTTCTAGGTGTGGACAGGAAGGATCTCCCGTAGAGGGTTCTAGCTGTGGACAGGAAGGATCTCCCGTAGAGGGTTCTAGCTGTGGACAAGAAGGATCTCCTGTAGAGGGTTCTAGCTGTGGACAGGAAGGATCTCCTGTAGACGGTTCTAGCTGTGGACAGGAAGGATCTCCTGTAGAGGGTTCTAGCTGTGGACAGGAAGGATCTCCTGTAGGGGATTGTAGCTGTGGAGGGGAAGGATCTCCTGTAGAGGATTCTAGCTGTAGACAGGAAGGATCTCCTGTAGAGGGTTCTAGCTGTGGACAGGAAGGATCTCCTGTAGAGAGTTCTAGCTGTAGACAGGAAGGATCTCCTGTAGAGGGTTCTAGGTGTGGACAGGAAGGATCTCCTGTAGAGGGTTCTAGGTGTGGACAGGAAGGATCTCCCGTAGAGGGTTCTAGCTGTGGACAGGAAGGATCTCCCGTAGAGGGATCTAGGTGTGGACAGGAAGGATCTCCCGTAGAGAGTTCTAGCTGTGGACAGGAAGGATCTCCTGTAGAGGGGTCTCGTTGTGGACAGGAAGGATCTCCTGTAGAGGGTTCTAGGTGTGGACAGGAAGGATCTCCCGTAGAGGGTTCTAGGTGTGGACAGGAAGGATCTCCCGTAGAGCGGTCTAGCTGTAGACAGGAAGGATCTCCTGTAGAGGGTTCTAGCTGTGGACAGGAAGGATCTCCCGTAGAGGGTTCTAGGTGTGGACAGGAAGGATCTCCCGTAGAGGGGTCTAGGTGTGGACAGGAAGGATCTCCTGTAGAGGATTGTAGCTGTAGACAGGAAGGATCTCCTGTAGAGGGTTCTAGCTGTGGACAGGAAGGATCTCCTGTAGAGGGTTCTAGCTGTGGACAGGAAGGATCTCCTGTAGAGGGTTCTAGCTGTGGACAGGAAGGATCTCCCGTAGAGGGTTCTAGCTGTGGACAGGAAGGATCTCCCGTAGAGGGTTCTAGCTGTGGACAGGAAGGATCTCCCGTAGAGGGTTCTAGCTGTGGACAGGAAGGATCTCCCGTAGAGGGTTCTAGCTGTGGACAGGAAGGATCTCCTGTAGAGGGTTCTAGCTGTAGACAGGAAGGATCTCCTGTAGAGGGTTCTAGGTGTGGACAGGAAGGATCTCCCGTAGAGGGTTCTAGGTGTGGACAGGAAGGATCTCCCGTAGAGGGTTCTAGGTGTGGACAGGAAGGATCTCCTGTAGAGGGTTCTAGCTGTAGACAGGAAGGATCTCCTGTAGAGGGTTCTAGCTGTGGACGGGAAGGATCTCCTGTAGAGGGTTCTAGCTGTGGACGGGAAGGATCTCCTGTAGAGGGTTCTAGCTGTGGACAGGAAGGATCTCCCGTAGAGGGTTCTAGGTGTGGACAGGAAGGATCTCCCGTAGAGGGTTCTAGCTGTGGACAGGAAGGATCTCCATAGAGAGTTCTAGCTGTAGACAGGAAGGATCTCCTGTAGAGGGTTCTAGCTGTGGACAGGAAGGATCTCCTGTAGAGGGTTCTAGGTGTGGACAGGAAGGATCTCCTGTAGAGGGTTCTAGCTGTGGACAGGAAGGATCTCCTGTAGAGAGTTCTAGCTGTAGACAGGAAGGATCTCCTGTAGAGGGTTCTAGCTGTGGACAGGAAGGATCTCCTGTAGAGGGTTCTAGGTGTGGACAGGAAGGATCTCCCGTAGAGGGTTCTAGCTGTGGACAGGAAGGATCTCCCGTAGAGGGTTCTAGGTGTGGACAGGAAGGATCTCCTGTAGAGGGTTCTAGCTGTAGACGGGAAGGATCTCCTGTAGAGGGTTCTAGCTGTGGACAGGAAGGATCTCCTGTAGAGGGTTCTAGCTGTGGACAGGAAGGATCTCCTGTAGACGGTTCTAGCTGTGGACAGGAAGGATCTCCTGTAGAGGGTTCTAGCTGTGGACAGGAAGGATCTCCTGTAGAGGGTTCTAGGTGTGGACAGGAAGGATCTCCTGTAGAGGGTTCTAGGTGTGGACAGGAAGGATCTCCTGTAGAGGGTTCTAGCTGTGGACAGGAAGGATCTCCTGTAGAGGATTGTAGCTGTAGACAGGAAGGATCTCCTGTAGAGGGTTCTAGCTGTAGACAGGAAGGATCTCCTGTAGAGGGTTCTAGCTGTGGACAGGAAGGATCTCCTGTAGACGGTTCTAGCTGTGGATAGGAAGGATCTCCTGTAGAGGGTTCTAGGTGTGGACAGGAAGGATCTCCTGTAGAGGGTTCTAGCTGTGGACAGGAAGGATCTCCTGTAGAGGGTTCTACGTGTGGACAGGAAGGATCTCCTGTAGAGGGTTCTAGGTGTGGACAGGAAGGATCTCCCGTAGAGGGTTCTAGCTGTGGACAGGAAGGATCTCCCGTAGAGGGTTCTAGGTGTGGACAGGAAGGATCTCCCGTAGAGGGTTCTAGGTGTGGACAGGAAGGATCTCCTGTAGAGGGTTCTAGCTGTGGACAGGAAGGATCTCCTGTAGAGAGTTCTAGCTGTAGACAGGAAGGATCTCCTGTAGAGGGTTCTAGCTGTGGACAGGAAGGATCTCCTGTAGAGGGTTCTAGGTGTGGACAGGAAGGATCTCCCGTAGAGGGTTCTAGGTGTGGACAGGAAGGATCTCCTGTAGCGGGTTCTAGGTGTGGACCGGAAGGATCTCCTGTAGAGGGTTCTAGCTGTGGACAGGAAGGATCTCCTGTAGAGGGTTCTAGCTGTGGACAGGAAGGATCTCCTGTAGAGGGTTCTAGCTGTAGACAGGAAGGATCTCCTGTAGAGGGTTCTAGCTGTAGACGGGAAGGATCTCCTGTAGAGGGTTCTAGCTGTAGACAGGAAGGATCTCCTGTAGAGGGTTCTAGCTGTGGACAGGAAGGATCTCCTGTAGTGGTCTGTGCTGCAGCAGATTATGAAGAATCTTCTGACTGAAGACACTCTGGTGTTGAGTTACTGTGTTCTGAAGAGGATGATGAGGGTTCTCCATCATGTTCTTCATCCTCCTTTGGACAATCAACTCAAGAGACTCCAGTTCAGTCTCCAGGACAGAACCAGCCCAACTTATCAACCTGTTCAGCCTCCTCGTGTCACATACTCTGATGCTCCGCCCCCAACAGGTGACTGCAGATGTGATCAGCTGACAAACTCCTCTTCTTTTTTCGCTCCTCTTCAAATCTCTGTCTGCCCGTATTGTTTGAAAGCCAGACAGAGACACACTGGAGTCCAGGATGTCCCTTTAGGCGTGTCTCAGTGAAACACATGATGATCTCTCTCTCTCTGTCCGCCTCGTTCTTAGCTGCTGGTCTCACAGTCAGCGAATACGGTCGCGGCCTCCAGAAACCCGCCCCTCGCCTACGACCTGTCTCACCCGTCTGATCCCAGTCTTGGTGTCATCCCCGGGTCGGATCGCATCCAGTCGCAAGTGGACTGTCCTTCCCTCCAGACGCTCCTCACCACCGAGCGTCCTCTTACAAATTAGCACCTCCATTTCGTTGTATTTTATTCTAAAAATGTCTCGTTGAAAATGTGCATTTGGCTGCGAGAGTTACAGAAGTTTAATTAGTGTTTTTAAACAGCCCAATCGCACTCACAGTTGGGGGGCGGGGTTTTAGGTAAACCGAGCTAGAGCCCTGCACTCCCGCGGTCCCGACCCGACGCAAAGCAATGCGGCGCGGGACAAATAGAGAAATCTCAATGCGGGAGTGGGCGGAGCGGTGATAAGCTGCAGTCCCGCAAACTAAAAATAAAACTAAAATACACAATGTGTACTCTCTCCAGGCTTCGTCCCACCGTCCAAACAACACAATAATAAGGACAATATCAGGCTGATTGAGTCTAAATTTATGCAATGAGTGAGCAGGAGTCTGATTGAATGTTTGGTTTCTTTGTGCTGTGATGGTTCTGTGACAACCAGCAGCTCCAGCTCCCTCACGACCATCCATCTCAATAATCTGTTGTCTCCAGATGTGTGTTGGGGATCGCCTCAGCTGCACATGCCACTTGCCAAGTTGGCAACGCGTTCCTTCCCCACTGCCCTTGGTGAATGATCGGTCAGTGGTGCTCTAAGCTAAGCATTTAATTACCCAAGCCAAAGACAAGAACTTTCGTGAGAAATAACGGGAACGTCTGTATCATGCGGGAATTGCGGGCGGGACTTAACATCATAGTCCTTTGCGGGGCGGGAGCGGGACTGTACTATGCGGGAGCGGGACTGGAAATTCCGTTCCGCGCAGGCCTCTAAACCGAGCGTTTTTACTTCCTGGTCACAGAATAACTCGAGAATATAAGTTACAGTGGGGCAAAAAAGTATTTAGTCAGCCACCAATTGTGTAAGTTCTCCCACTTAAAAAGATCAGAGAGGCCTGTAATTTTCATCATAGGTATACCTCAACTATGAGAGACAAAATGAGGAAAAAAAATCCAGAAAATCACATTGTCTGATTTTTAAAGAATTTATTTGCAAATTATGGTGGAAAATAAGTATTTGGTCAATAACAAAAGTTAATCTCAATACTTTGTTATATAGCCTTTGTTGGCAATGACAGAGGTCAAACGTTTTCTGTAAGTCTTCACAAGGTTTTCACACACTGTTGCTGGTATTTTGGCCCATTCCTCCATGCAGATCTCCTCTAGAGCAGTGATGTTTTGGGACTGACGCTGGGCAACACGGACTTTCAACTCCCTCCAGAGATTTTCTATGGGGTTGAGATCTGGAGACTGGCTAGGCCACTCCAGGACCTTGAAATGCTTCTTACGAAGCCACTCCTTCGTTGCCCGGGCGGTGTGTTTGGGATCATTGTCATGCTGAAAGACCCAGCCACGTCTCATTTTCAATGCCCTTGCTGATGGAAGGAGGTTTTCACTCAAAATCTTACGATACATGGCCCCATTCATTCTTTCCTTTACACGGATCAGTCGTCCTGGTCCCCTTGCAGAAAAACAGCCCCAAAGCATGATGTTTCCACCCCCATGCTTTACAGTAGGTATGGTGTTCTTTGGATCCAACTCAGCATTCTTTCCCCTCCAAACACGACAAGTTGAGTTTCTACCAAAAAGTTCTATTTTGGTTTCATCTGACCATATGATGTTCTCCCAATCCTCTTCTGGATCATCCAAATGCTCTCTAGCAAACCGCAGACGGGCCTGGACGTGTCCTGGCTTCAGCAGGGGGACACGTCTGGCACTGCAGGATTTGAGTCCCTGGCGGCGTAGTGTGTTACTGATGGTAGCCTTTGTTACTTTGGTCCCAGCTCTCTGCAGGTCATTCACTAGGTCCCTCCGTGTGGTTCTGGGATTTTTGCTCACCGTTCTTGTGATCATTTTGACCCCACGGGGTGAGATCTTGCGTGGAGCCCCAGATCGAGGGAGATTATCAGTGGTCTTGTATGTCTTCCATTTTCTAATAATTGCTCCCACAGTTGATTTCTTCACACCAAGCTGCTTACCTATTGCAGATTCAGTCTTCCCAGCCTGGTGAAGGTCTACAATTTTGTTTCTGGTGTCCTTTGACAGCTCTTTGGTCTTGGCCATAGTGGAGTTTGGAGCGTGACTGTTTGAGGTTGTGGACAGGTGTCTTTTATACTGATAACGAGTTCACACAGGTGCCATTAATACAGGTAACGAGTGGAGGACCGAGGAGCCTCTTAAAGAAGTTACAGGTCTGTGAAAGCCAGAAATCTTACTTGTTTGTAGGTGACCAAATACTTATTTTCCACCATAATTTGCAAATAAATTCTTTAAAAATCAGACAATGTGATTTTCTGGATTTTTTTTCCTCATTTTGTCTCTCATAGTTGAGGTATACCTATGATGAAAATTACAGGCCTCTCTGATCTTTTTAAGTGGGAGAACTTACACAATTGGTGGCTGACTAAATACTTTTTTGCCCCACTGTATATTTCAGGACAAATGAAGTGAATATAACTCAAACAGTAAGGTTTTATCATATATGTGCCGATCCCAGATGTTGAAAACTGTAAAATAGCATGATACAGTCTCTTTAATCAAAGGCAACTGCACTTATTCCTGATCAGTTTAGCATTAAGTCAACATTGTTTATAAAGGCCATTTCACACAAATGTCATGACTTTGTGTTTATTTCTTCAGTTTTAACCAGTATTTTGTATTAGTATTAATACATATTAGTATTATGTATTAACCAGTAATATGAAACATTTTATATCTAATAAATGTCAGGAAACACTGATTAACAGACCTTTCAATCTGTCTGCGTTAAAATTCGTCAGGCTTCGGGCAGCAACTCATTAATATTTATTATTTGAATTTGCTGGACTCTGATTGGCTAACAAACTAGCCTATGAGAGCAAGACATAGTGTTTCCTGCCCTGCTGCACATGGTAACATCAGACGTAGTCTCTTTCTGTTTAATATGTGTTTATGCTAACAGCTTTTAGCCAGCAGCATGCTAGGTCTTATGCTAACAACTTTTAGCCAGCAGCATGCTAGGTCTTATGCTAACAGCTTTTAGCTAGCAGCATGCTAGGCGTGGTTTCAATTGCAGGAGCTGATGAATACTAACGAACAAAGGAGTTGTGATGAAACAGATACAGGCCGTTAGAACTCAGGAGAACTCTGGTTTTATCACCACCTGCGTAGTTTGAGAGATTAAAACTGAAAGAGAAGTTGTTGACCTGTTTTCACCCACTATGAAGGTAAGAACACCTGTGGAGCTAAAATATTCAATAGAAACCTCAGAAAAACTGTTTTTAATGGAAGGGACTCTTTAAAGCTGTTTGTTAAGAACAACATAAACAGAAAGGATTTGACAGAAAGAACTTTATTAGTGTAACAGCTACCATAAAAAAACAGTCAAAAGGGGCTTTTACATGCGTTTGTATAAACTCACTCAAGAAAAAATGTCAACCGTTACATCAAAAATACAGTCAAACTAATATCCTCAAATACTGAAATTAAATATGACAAATCTGTTAATGCTCATAATATTGATGTTTTTTTCTCATTTCAATTGTTTTAAAACTTTGTGACATTCATGTTTAAAACTGACAGTGAAAACAAACATCAAACATGTTTCTGTCCGTGTTTCAAAAGATCCCGTATAAAGACAATAAATACCTTCAGTTTGTAGATGAAACATCCATCAGCTGAACGTAAGCAGGAAGTCGAGTTTTATTTAAAAACTGATCTGAGATTTATAGCATCACATTTTGATTTGACCAGATTTTAATATATTTCTAAATAAAAAGCAACATTCCTTCTTACTTTCAGTCTAAAAGTTCACTTGAAGTTAAAAGAGAAAAGTAACATTCCAGCCTGATTTTTATATGAAAATATTGTTGTTCCTTCTGTTCTAGGTAGATATTTAAGGAACGTCTGTACAATTTACATTGTTTACATACTGTTCTAATAGAAGCAGCTACAACCTGTTACTGACACTGAGGTCACCATGAAAAAAATCCAAGATGTCGTCATGTGGGATTTGAGTTGAAGTTTTAATGCTTTAAACTCTTTGATGATTTTGTTCTTTAGAAGAACATGTTGATGAAACGTCGATGTTTAAATAAAACAGCAGCAGCTGTCATCTGCTACACTGACCTCAAATTAACTTCAAAACTAAATACATTTATCATTCCAGGATTCAGTTTTTAGGTTCTTTCTGCTCATATTTGAAATCCTGCACAACTTTAACAGACAGACTGAAACACTAAAGAAAGACGCATCTTGAAATTCTGGCAGATAAATTCAAAACGAGGTCAAACTAACATTAAAAGCACATAATGAGAGTGAAAAGCAGCAGCAGGTTTGTGGATTCGATCTGTCCTTGAAGTCTTTGGACATCAGTGATTTGATTCATCTGATATCTAAAACTTGGCTCTACTCCTGCAGAGAACTCTTAGTTATGAAACGAAGTCCTTCCTCCTTCAGCCGGGCCAGCGCTGGTCCGTAGACCTCTTTGGTCATGGGAACCACCAGACCCTTCGTTCTGATTTCACCTAGAAAAAGTTCAAACAAGAAACGTGTCACATCAGCTTTAATCGGTTCAGTGGATGTTTGAAAAATGCTGGATTTAAAACTCTGCAGCTGTGAGTCAACCAGAACCAGAACCAGAACCTTTCTGTACACGTTGTCTAGTCTCAAACCTCAAACACTTCCAGATTCAAATTTTAATCTTTGTTTTTTTGGGAGATCATTTTTTTCATATGTAGGTAAAAAATTTAAATATATTTGTATCCTCTTAATAATATTAAATAGGGATGCATGAAACCCCTTTTTAAAACCGATACTTGGATCTGAGTACTTACCGATACCAAGTACCAATGCTGATACTTCTACCACACAAAAAATGCAAAGTGAAAGACAGGTTTTATTTTATTAGGTAAAATAAAAAAATTTTTCTGTGAAAATATTGCAGAATTTGTACATTTTAAGTATCAGTTGATAGTATTGGTTAACTGAGTACATTAGAATGGTATCGGTCCGGATACCAGAGTCGGTTCATAACCAACATTAAAACTTTCTTTATAGAAAGATAATGAGGAAAGTTTCTTCTAAAAACTTTTACAATCAGAGTTCAAGTTTATTCTTTAAACTCAGATCTTAGACAGTTTTCAAACCTGGTTAAAATTCATCAGTGATTTCTTGCAACATGTTTTGTGACATTTTGAAAACTATCATGACTTTGAAACAGAGATTCTGTTCCGTTAGAGGAAACTCTGGATTTTCATCTTCTACATGTTAATAATAATAATTTTACTCATTAATTTATAGTTTTTATCTATTGAAAAACAGAAAAGGGAAAAGAATCTGCTGATTCTAAAGTTTATTATGTGAGTGAATATGTAGAAACTCTGAGCAGAATCTGCTGTAGATGATCAGAGCAGGTGATGCTTCACATCATCAGCCGTTTGACAGAGTGATGTCACTCACCGTCCAGGACCATACGGGCTGCAATGGCTGCTGGGTATCCGACAGTCTTGGCCATGGCAGAGAAGCCGCTCGGATCACCGTAAACCACCAAGCTGATGTGTTTGATCTCCAGCTCACCGGTCGGATGTCGAACCCCCACATCGTTTCTCATCACTATCATATCCCGCTCGCCCTTATCTGACCACAGGGGACAGGTGATGAGTTTGTTTACTAGTATGTACTTATTTATGATCAATGCAAGTAGAGTCAAAACAGTCAACAAGTCACTGAACTCACCAAAGGAAAGTTTGGCTTCCAGATGTTTAGCAAGTGCACTCAGAACGCTGTCAGCATGAGGCACCGATTCATCGCTCAGCATCCCAAACCTGCACAAAGATAAAAGAAAAACATCCTTTTTAAAGCGACTTCATAAACATACTGAGACCTTAAATAAACGAGTGTTTGCAGCTTCCCAGCAGCTGCTGCAGCCCACACATCCTTGGATGAATCTAAAGAGATGAGCAGTTGCTTTTGTGGCTTTGATGGTGAATTGAATAAATGATCAACAAAGTCATTCAATTTAAGCAACGAGTCATCGGCTTTTTACTTCTTAAAAGTACAGATAAAATGTTTCCAGCAGATCACTTCAACTCTTAGAGGAATTTACACGTCAATGACTGCACAGCCTCTGCTTTTCAGCCCCGGCAGCAGAGGAACAAGGACAGGAAGCAGCCTTGGTCTTAAGAGACCCTCAGAAAGGTTCATTTAAATTTAAGTCTCCACACACTGCACCACTTCAGGTGTCCTTGTGGGTGTGGAAAGCATAAATGGTGCAGAAGAACAGCCTCAGCTTTCCTCCCAAGGTGCCAGTGAGCAGCTCTGACATCAAGCTGAAACCATCTCATGATCAGTTGCAGCTCAAAACCAAACTAACAAACATTTACTGCTTTAAAACTACTGAGAAGAAAAAAAAGGTCTGAGATGTGAAGAGACTCTACGGAGTTTGAATCAGACGTGTGGATGATGAGATCTCAGTTTTCTTTCTGTTTGGTATGAAATATCAGTTTTAGATAACTTTGGTTCAGCACCATCTGAGGGTGTCCATCCTGAACTGGTCCTGTCCAACACGTTCATATACGGCGTCTTCAAAAGCCTCCTGGGACATCGAAGACGACAAACCCATCTGTTGACAAAGAAGTTCTTTCTGTTGAGAGAATTACAGAAAAACTAGTTAGATATAACTCATTACTTTTAATGAAAGAATCTTTGATGCTACCTCCAGAAACAGCCAGCTGTTAGCTTGTCTCTCCTCATACGCTCTGCATCGTTCTTTTACTGTGCATCTCATTTCCAATGAAAACATTTCAGAGTGTTTTCATACAGATGAAAGGCAGGATGGAAAATTGCTAATTCTCTTGATTGCTGACAAGCAGTAAAACTCTCAAAAGAATAAAAGATGTCTAAAAGTATCTGCAGTAAAGTCATCAGTGTCAGAGAACAGCAGTTCACTACGGCCTTGATGCTGATAAGCTGCTTCGGTCTGTCATAGATTCATCCCACTTGTTCCAGCACAAAGCTGTCAAACATTAATTAACTAATTAATTAATTAATCGGAGCAGAAAGAGGCAGAGAGCAGAAGCTGCTTCTAAAGCACAACAAGGTAGAACAGTGCTTCTTACCCAGGAGATGGGTGATAAAGAGTGCTGTAGAGCAGGACGGGGCTCCGAGTCGATCAGTCCAAGTTTAACAAAACCACTCATGGCATTCGAGAAGCCCTGTGGAACAAAACAGGAAGTAAATCAATCTGTAAATATGAGAAATAAAATACATTCAGGTTTACAGGATGCAGATCCCATCCTACGAGAGGGGGTGGAGTTATGAGTCCATTACAGCAATAACATAAATAAAAACAACACTCAGACCTGTACTCAGTTAAAATGATCTGATATGATAATGTGTCTAATGATCTGTGTGTATGAACTGATGGTGCCTTGCTGCAGGGTGGTTATTATGGGATATTAAGAGATCAACAAGACGAACCCTCCCTGTGACCCTCTAAGACTCAGGAGGAAGAGTGGTCATGAACATGGCTGACTGAAGGAAGGTAAATGTTAAACCTTGAAGCGTAGCGTTCCTCTGATCAGCGTATGTGCAGTCTGGATTCCATAAGGGTCGGCGTACTTGGTGCTGTCACGGTTTGGAAATCCTTCCAGGTTGAAACCTGGAAAAAAATCCATTGGTCTGGTGGAATCCATCAGAGACCCGCCAGCGGGGACACTCACCACCTTAAAGACACAAATACATTCCATTTGTCTCGTTTTCCTTAAATCAGACATGTCAACATTAGGGACATAATTATGAATTTATTGGTGGTTTCTGTACCTGGTTGTCTCTCAGGAAGACAGCAGGACTGATGGTGTTTAGAAGGACACCGTATGGACTCCAGCTGAACTTGTAGCGCAGAGGATTGTCTGAACACTCTGGAGCAGGAAGTCCACCACAGAACGAGCTGTAAGACTCCACCTAAACATGGTTATTATAATAATGTATAAAGAACATATGGACAGTGTAATAATACATGTATGTAACTTGTAAAGGGTGACTCACAGTGCAGCCATCAGCTTTGACCTGGTCTATACACTCCATGGCCAGCATGTGATCGATACCTGGGTCCAGTCCCATCTCATTCACGATGGTGATACCAGCTTCCTCCGCACTGACACGCACAACAAAACAGAGCTGTTAACTTATAATCAGTCGACGCTGTCTTGGTCAACCGACGTTCTCATTGGTCGACTAGATGCAATTTTTTCCCACCAATAAGGTTCAGATCTTTATTTCTCTAATTTGATTTATTTTATCAAGTTTAAATGGGAAACACTTTCTATTAAAGAGATAATAATAGATCATCTTTCTATCCAGGTAACGAGTCACCTGGGCAGTAAGGAGTGGACCTTCTCTCTACAGCAGTACTGCTGATCACCTTCAAACGTTCTGCTTTATTTATCAACATGCATCATTCAGCTTATAAACACTAAATACATCTGCAAAGATTTTACAACCAAAAAATAAAATCAATAAACAGGTGGTATGTAATCATACAGGAACTATAGAAACTGGTTTTCTAGCCTAAAATCGACTTTCATAATCTACTAAAACTGTTTCAGTGGTACTTGTGTTTTATTACTGATTCAATAGATGTTGAAAACTAAGTAAAAACAACATAGCTAAGTTATTGTTGTGTAGGGTCACCTGCTCTGCAGCTCCTTCATAGCAGGACTCAGGTAACTAGCTGTCACCATGTTCACCTTCCTCTCAATGCAGTGTTTAGCTATGAGGGGGTGGTATGAGTAAGGCAGCATGCTGAGGATTAGACAGACATTAATGATTAACATCTGAATTCATTTAAAATAAAACTGACAACTTTAAACAAGCTAACAAAATGTTCAACAGAAATCTATTAAAATGATTCAGTATTTATTTCAATTACAACATTCCTTTTAAATCTTAACAGTTCCCATTAAACAGAACAACGGGTCAGTTCACCCTCGGGTCAAAAGAAATTCAACAATATCATTTTATTTAAATTAAGAGGTTCTAAAGTAATTGACTTAAAACACAAAGAGTCTGCATTCTGCTTTTTCTATCTTTTAAGCAGCATCTAGTTGAACATATCCAGACTGAGAATCTGAGTGCAGCACGTACCTCATTTATGTAGCTAAATGAACCTTTATATGATCTAAATGAAGGTGATTTAATTCACTGGATTATAATTACAGAATAAAGAAGATAGATGAGCCTCTGGCACTCATGTACTTCTAAATAACTTCTGTGACAGATCAAATCTATAAATGTAGTTCAGTCTTATGATAAGTAAATATAACAGCCACCGGGTGAGACGGGGTACAATTAAAATAAAATGACCAGCACTGTAAAAAAACACAAAGAGGAAATGACGAAGTCTGGTAGACGTTTCTATTGAACTCAACTTTGGTTCATTCTGGAAACATTAAGGATCTTTAACGCAGAACAACTTTTTGAACAAATTTCTTCTATTTGAGACAGAAAATGATTCGATTTCTTCCATTATTAGGCCTTTAAACATGGATTCTAACCGCTTGTTTTAGTGACATGTGTTGTTGTACAAGGTTTTGATTTAGTGTTCTATACTCTGTTGATGATGTTAGGGTGTTAGGGTTTTGTCTACTGGGATTAATAAAGTGCCAGTTCCTGCTGTACCTGATGACCAGGTCATGATCTTTGACCAGAGAGTCCAGGTGTCCCTTCTGGCTGCCGGCGTCCAGCATGACAGGGATGGTGTTGGGATATCTGGCTGCGAGCTCCTCCGCCTGCTTCAGAAGAACTGATGCTGAATGTAACAAACCAAATAAATTATTATTTAGAATCACTTTGAGAGGAAATGTAATAAAAATAAACACTAATTCTTATAATGCTGGAGAATCTCATTTAGTCATTTGCTTTACAAACTGGGATTTAAAGACATAATCCAGATTAAAGGTTTGAACTTCTTATGAGCCGGAACACAATCAGACTATTAAACAAAAATCTACTTGTTAGAATCTTTAGCTCTTAACTTCTCTAAGTGTCCTAATTGTCTTCAACCTAACCCCTCCTTTCCACTGGACGCATAAATTACTCGTGTAGCGTCACATCCAGCTGGTCCCGGAAGATCACGAAATCTCATGAGAATAGTGAAAACACGCGTGATTTCACCGGTTCACACAACAACAAGCAGGGAGAAAAACGACATGTATCCAGAAGGTATGTGGCTTATTTTCACACCACCTACAGACTTCAAACACGTCACAGGTACTGTACTTTCTCATAGTCTCGCAAACGGAAATCTGCACGT